>JAIPRK010000236.1:0-111144 GCA_025469195.1 Chaitophorus viminalis | reverse complement strand
CACGGGAAGGGGTAGACTTATCAAGCCCAAACTTTATCATAATTATTTTTTCAATACATAGAACAAAATTTGGGGTACTCGTCATCAATTTTTTGAATTCAAAAAATAAGGACCACCCTAGTGTACTTATACAGATGCTCAAACAATATTCGTTGTGCCAATGCTCACTGTTGGCGTTCTCAATAGCCTGCAATGAGCTCTTCGTCCATTGTACAATAATCGTATATTTGATAAACGATAATCTGTTTTTGCATCCAGCAGTAAATTTTAGTAACTAGACCTTGGTGATAGCTCATTTATCTTATTTCAAGTACAAGTAATTTAAATACACACCAACGAAATCGTAGAAATTATCCGGGCAATTGTTTGGTTAATACGATTTGTTCAAATAAATTGTTCAAATACACATGTGTTATTCGAAAATCAAACAAACGATTCCATACTAACCAAGATATCAACAGGTAAAAGGATAAATAATAACATTTTGGTCCTGAAAAAAAAATAAAAATAAATAACACTAATCAATATCTACTAAACTTAACGTATTTTAATAGCTATATATTTCTTTTTACTCTGAAACCTAAAATTTTCAAATACTTCTGTGGTCCCATTTAATACGATCAAAATAAATTCACGATGTATATATTTATTTATGATAAGAATGAGTTTTTTTCAAATAATATTAACTTAAATTAACCATAGCTGAGTGGTTTGTTAATGCTTTAATATATTGTTATTCCTATGGCTTGATCCGTTATTTTAGCAAACAAAAATGCACCTTTACTGTTATTATATTTAAATTATATAATTACATTACATTTTTAACTATAATATGATAATAACTCGATTATCGATTTGGATAATTTGATCAGTATAGTTGGTACTACACTACCAAGTTTTTATACATTAATATATATGAACGAATTATTTTTATTTCTATGATAAACCTGAAATATTCCTTAAAAGTTATATGCAGCTATGTAAGTGTAAAAAAAGTTAAACTAGATCATGTATATAGATGTTTGAAATATCCAATTATCCAGCGTATTGACTTAAAAAATTATAAATTTATAAAAAACAATAAAAAAACGAATATATTTAGTGCTGAACTAACTTATTAAAAGCGATTCTAGTAACTATATTTTATAGTTAGTTCAGTGAGGTTAAAAGATAATATATTTCATGAGATGTGAATATATGAGTGATACGATATTAACAACAAATTATTTTTTCTAACAATGCATATAGTATATTAAAACACTATAAAATGATTTCAATATAATTGCTATTTAAAAAAGAATCCGTAAGAAACTTTGAATACATTAAGTATTAACCATTATTATTATACTTCGGACAAATTTCATGGTTTATTGTTTTTTCTTCACTGTGGACGCAACGGATAAATAAGTAAATAAGTATTATTTTTTCTTTAAATATTATTGAATCGTGGACCAAACTTTTATATCCTCATATACTTGGATGAGAAATATATTTTATACATTATGATACGTATACATATTGCTGAACTTATAAAGTCTCGCAATAATTTATTCTAAAATTACAATGGAAATAAAATATGAAGCTTGATAAGTGTAGTTGGAATCAATTAATCAAAACTTTTTCTTGATCGTATACGAAGATTGTATATATTTGTTTTTTTATTTATTATTACTATTGTATCAATACACCAAGTATTTCACATTGTTAATTATTGCTTATACATTTATATTACAATTAATGAGTTTATATTTTTATTTTTCTGTTAGGCTCTGCTAGTTAAAGGTGTTGTTTTGGATACATATTATGTTAATATAGAACATAAGTTATAGCAGTTATGAAGTCTCTTCTTCCTTAACTGTTCATACTTATAATTGTATTCTACACGGAGTGCTGAGTACATTCACGCAAAAATGTACAAGTTGTACGTGCATGATAGTCTTGAATTTGTTTGGACTAAATGAAAATATATTTTTAATAAAACGATTTCGGTCGGCTTTGTGATGGCAAAACATCATTTAAATATTTCTATTGGAGTTTATTGTTTTAACCACCCATAAAGAATATTGAAAACATTAAAATTTAATATTATATCAAAATTAAATGACAAACCATCGTAAGTCTTTGAATAACTTCGCACATTTATTTGTTATCCATATGCAATAATAATCGTTCTTAATTTATATTAGTATATTACTCTATATGCACGTATATGCACTGCTTATGTTGCTTTGTTAATATATTGATCATTATTTACGTTTTAATGATAAATTTTACATCGGAGCGGATTCGTTAGTAGATTAACTTCACAATTTATTGATAAAATGTTTTATTTTTATTTGATAACTGAATATTATTTTTTCCGTAATATCTGATCATTACATTCTCCGCAATAAGTTTGGTTTTGTGAGTAAATAACTGTTAGCAAAATAAACTTCCAAGTAATTAACTTGCTGGAGCAGATTGAAATTCCAACTAATTGAACTCCTGATAGTTTATAATAATATATGTGATAATATATAAAATAACCATTGATAAAATACGTCTGATCAAAATAAGCTTATTTTTAATTCATTCGTAAATCAACTGAAATATTAGCTATTGTTTTCACCACAATTAATTCAGTTTCATGATTAAAACAAATCTCAAGATAATAATATTATACATTATACTAAGAATAGGTGAAATAAATTCTCGTGTTCAGCAAAGAATAATTACTTAAATGTCTTATTACCTGGCGAATTAATATTCGCAAAAGTACTCGTAGCTAAAATATATTTATTTATTTTTATTTGAAATCAAAAAGATTACTGGGCCTCACTGAGAAAACTCGTGTGGAGGCCTAGGTTTATCAGTTTACAATATTCTAAATAAAATGTTACATATCTAAAATATAACACGAGAGATATAAGACAAAATGAAATACAAATATAATAATATTATATGATATTGAATTATAAAATAGGAATTGAATGGTTATAATATTTTAAATTTTACTCGCGTTATATTCATATTGGAGCCAATGGGAAACATGTTTTTTAAAAGCAGGTAAAGGCATATTAGCTTTATGGGTAGGCATTAAATTATATATCTGAGTTCCCAAGAAATTTACTGCATCCGGTTTTGTTTGGCCAATCTAAAGAAAAGTTATTATCTGCGTGTCTTGTATTAACTTCATGGCTAATAGGAGATAATTGGTTATGCTTTTTTAAATATATAGTAATACTTTTTATGTATATAGTAGGACATTTTGACGGTGTGAAATAATATCCTGGAATTATTGTAATCAGACTTTGTTTTAGACATTCTCAAGTTTGGAGATAAATATAGGATTAGGTATGTGAAAAATAATATGCCCAACCGTAAATATGTGACGTTTGCGCATATCCATGATAATGAAACATGGCTATAGTAAGGAATGAAATATTATTATGCAGACGAAACTAGACGGGTTTTGGAGAAATCATAAAATATAATAAAACGTTCAATTTTGTAAATAGATAATTAAGATTTTTGTAAATGTTCCCGATATTACTCAAGAGGTTTCAGACAGGTGTCGGGCCAATAAAAATAATGGCAAAAAACACATTACTGCTAAAAGTTTAATTCAGAAAACGAAGAATGTGACAAAAGTGAAATATGTCAATTGCAGATGAAAAAACAAAAAAAAAAAAATAATAATAATAAAAAATGTTATTTTTTTTATTTTTTCATAATAAAAGAAAAGACGTAAAAACGACAGTTTACAACGTCGACAAATGTATCTGAAATCAGATTTATGTTGTCAACCTGTTCAGAAAGCGAAAATAAACACCAGGTATTATATCCATTGGAAAATATGACGCACTACTTTTAATCGCAGATCAATTAGTGTTTGAATAAACATCGTACGGATTAAGTAAATTTGAAGTTTGATTAACGTTTTAAAATCATTTTACTCACTATAGGTAATCATTCAATTTTGTTCATTTCCTTATAATCGTACAGTGTATTTTAATATAAACTGTCGCAAAATCTTGGTTGGAAATTAAATTGTTTGTTTGATAGGTCTTGTTTATTATTTTTTCCCAAATATAGTTGAAATTCAGTTGCACAATCTACAGCAAATTAATATTTGTTTTGGAAAGGAAAACAAATGTTCGCAAACCGTTTTAATTCATATTGCGAACGGCTCAAAGTGCATTTAACTATTTCATAGTCTAAATGCAGAAAACGTCATAAACGCCTGAAGAGCTGTGTTCTTCAAACATTATGGCTGCAAACAACTATACCTGCACCGCTTGGGAAAAATGATTACATTAATACAAGCCAGACATTATATATCTACGAACAACGTGTTCATTTGCAAAGATGCAGAAGTAATAATAATAGTTACGTTTTGCATGTGCTTGATAATTAATAACATCTATCGGTCTATGTAATATTTTGAAGTATCCTTTGACGTCAAATCAGTGATTATACACATTAATCAATTAATTAATGAATGTAAATTATTTTGAATTTTATCCAAATCAACTATTATGTCTGGCAATATCCATTTTGTTTTTCCAGAAGCATAATGTATTCTCAGTTCCGTGATACTATGATTCTTCATTGTATGCAATTTAATTAAATGTTACGATTTTCACTCTTAAAAATAATTATCATACAATTCAAATAGAAAATCAGAATAATAATAATAATAATAATCGAGTGTTATAGTGTTGTGATCGAGTTGGTGACTATTTATTTTTATTTTCATACTCTAAATATTATAATAATTTTTTTACCTTAAGATCATCATAATCTGTTTCGTATTATTTTATATTATATTGTATTATATTATATGTCATTAAACCAAACGCTACGTGGCAGATATTTTAATGACTGCCTTAAGTAATTTATATATTTTGTTCATACTTCTCTGTTAATATTAAACAAAACATCTTCCAGTTTTTGTTTTCATTCTCGTGGCGTATTTCTTTATTGTACTTAAATCCTTGTGCTCCTTAAAATCTCCTTCATTAAATATGTACAAAGTTTTTAACTCAAGTTGTTCGTTATATGCACAGAGTTTTAAGTATACAATATGTATACTGTACTTTATAAGTTGATAAAATTCTAAATTAAACCTAATTTAATGTTCTGCAGTGCACTGCAGTCATTGAGGTAAAACGTTTAAATAAAATTAAGTACAATTTATATTTAAGTTGTTATGAATGATATATAATATTATTTATTATTATTATTTTTTTTTTTTGTAAGCACATTATGTAAATATTCTAATTGAAACAAAAAAATATCGTTATGAAGTGCCAGGGAATTATGATTTACTCGAGACTCAGTTATTGTCAATGGTTTTAAATCAGCAGCAGTTGGCTAGTGGAAATTCTGTGATTACTCTCGTTTTCAATGGCAGGATTTGCATACAGTGCAGAGATTTACATGCTGCCAATATCATCATAGTGGACTTGCCCAGGCAGGGGTTGGTTTCGGTGTTGGTTGAGAATTATTCAACTGTCCGTAGGTACGTAGGGCGTTTGACCTACATTGTATTACATACAAACCGGTATAGAAGATAAAAAATAAAAAAAAATACAATTAAATACCTTTGAACGAAATAAAAATAACATTTTTTATTCGAAAATCCCTGCAAGTGTATACTGTATAGTTTCGAACACTTATTTTCGGAACGAATTTTCCACGATAGGGTATAATAATATATAATATTAGATTAATAATATTCAAGTTATTCGCTTGGGAATCGCATTGTTAAATAGTAGCTGCATGTTAATGGTTTTAAACACGGACGAACAAAATTATTATATCGTGTGGAAAAAAAAAAATGTTGTTAAAGTCTTTGAATAAAATATGTATGTGAATATTTCAGTAAACTATCTAAAGGTAGGTAATACAAAACGATTTTTTCTTTATAAAATTAGATTTAATAGTAGAAGTACTCCAATTAATACTTTGTGTAGGTAACGATCATAATTCGGATCGATATTTTAAGGAAAATTATTGAAATTCACCTATATAGTCCTATAATTTGCATAGCTACCGGGTGTTCATTATACCTGTATGGAAATATACAAGCGGATTATCTGTAATTTAATTTAATTAAACATACTGATTAGGCACAGGGATATTACATCATTATAAATTGATACTTGGAAAATATGAAAATATGATTATAATACGAACGTGTTTCCATATATTGTAATGAACACATTGTCTACATAATGTTTCTGATCTTAAATTATTTAACTAAACAATAATTTTACTATATACCGTACTTAAAAACACATTTTTATTTTACTCACAACAACGATAAATACACATAATTTATTAGTACAAATTACTTTTGCGATGTCACCTGATGATATCTAACAGTTAAAATCGGTGAAATATAAATAGTTCAGTATAGTATAATATGATTTAAATATTCTCTATCTGTGTGAATGTTATTGTTATACGTCGATAATATTGATAACCCGATGTGTAATTACAACGACCACTCGCACAGTATACCTATACGTAACTTTATAGCTCAGATAGTATTGAGTGGACAATAATAACACAACATGTCATGACGTATATGAAACGATGATTTTGCTAAAGACAAATAACATAACACAATTGAACGGTGCAATGCGTGTACTTGAAATACAATTGTAAAAGTGTAAAATGTTTCGGGAATAATTAAAGTTTTGGAAGAGTATTGTTAAGCTGATGAAGATGAATGAAGACAAGTTTCGAGTGTAAAGCATGATGGAATGGTTGTAATTTGAAAATAAGTTGAGTTATAAATATATTAAACCAATTGTATTTATCAGATTACATAATATGTGTATAGCATAAGTAAATAATTGTAGATGTTACAAAATGACCTGATTACTAAATTATCACTCGTTCAGTATAATTATTGATGGAATTACATAACAATATTTACCACGTGTTATTAAATTAAAATATTATAAAAATTAATATTGCATTTCGAGTGCATCATTGATTAAAAAACATTCAATTAATATTCACGATTCTCATCAATATGATGAAGTAAATAAAATGTGTCCCATGAAAAGTATACGTTTTTTATACTAGATACAACTACTTTGGTCTATCGCACCACATTTTTGTAGATTAATATAAGTTTATTTAAATATAAATGTATGCAATACGTTTAAGATGGGGAAGTTTAGTTTTAGATACTGGACAGAGTGAATAACATATTGGTTTTTCCTTCTTTTACTGTGATAAAACTTTCGGGAAGTAAATCTGCATCAAAAGTTTCACGTATTATACTTTTTAAAAATAGAAAAATGCATATAGAATTGGTATTCTAGTCGATAAATTTTCAGTTGTCTCAGTTTTTTTTCCTATCCTCAATGAAAAACTGAAAAAGTTAAGGCGGAAATTATGTTAAATATAGGTAGTCCTACAACGTTTTATACTTGTTTGGATTAAATTAGTTACTTTGTGTTCTATAGTTCGGAAACAATAGGCATACGCAAGTTGACTTTAAGCAATTTGACTAAGTGCAAAAAATAAATCCAAAAATGCAGCTGTCATAACATATTATTATTTTTTTAAATCAACCGTATGACAAATACGGTTGATTTCACGAATATATATTTACGATTGTATTCATACATTTCAGTTACCTGCGACTAATATGATTAGTATTTAATGTGTTGAATTGTTATAATGCATAATATGGTCGTTTTATTATTATTATTATTATTATTATTATTATTATTATTATTATTATTATTTTATTGAGACCTGTTTATTCTCGAATAGAACAACATAATGTAGGCACCACCACTTAAAATGAGTTATACAGTAATATTTGACCGGCATTTTTTATTAAAAACTGAGTAAAAATAATGAAATGTAGGTAACTTTTAAAATGAACTAGTGGATTAACATCAAACAGAAAATTAAACGTACAGCATAGTTATTACAAAGATACACAAAAATACCATTAGTAAAATGCAATTTCATATCTCTTGTAAGTTATCCAAGCCAGAAAACGGTGCGCTAGTCGAGCAAAATTAGTTGGTTACTAGTATCGTATAGTCGCACAGCCCGCGTACACGCCCAGCCGAAGCGTCCTCGCCAAAACCATAATATTATTATATAATATTATACATAGATATTCTACACATTATACATACGCAGATCCGGCGCGCTCCCTCGATGTATACACAAAGCACTACTATATATCATTCATATATTTTATGAATATAAACGTATCTCCGTACCCGACCGCATTCACTCGGAATTGTTTTCTTTCGGGAGCAATGGATATTGGGGTCATTCATCATCATTGGTTTCGAGTTTAATAGACCAATATGCCAATATTTTACACCCACTTACGTATATCACCTCACCGTAGAGTCTCGTTCGACCTGGGGGTCGAGCCCTTCCTATGTATACATATTTTATAAATACATAATATAAGTATATTATATTATGTTCGGGCTGAACTTACGACATTGTTTTTACCCGATTTCCAATAAATATTGTCACTTTTTTCGCAATATGCAATAACATCAAATGTTCTTTGTGACGTTTATATGTTTCTTCTCTACGCGCACGCACACACACACACACACACACACACACACACACACACACACACACACACACACACACACACACACTCACACACACACGCACGCACATATTTTGATTTATACGATTATTGATTGTACAAGCACAGACGCTGCATATCCGATTGCAATTACATTCAATACAATTTAAGCCCTTGCCGCAGGATCTATAAACGTCAAAACTGTTCTTTTGAGTGGTTAACCGGTAATATCAATCGCAAAGCGTTACTATTATACTACAAATCGTCGATGCGACGACACTGAATACTGATAATCGCTTTATTTCTAAAACGTAAAAAATGCACCAATGACGCACAGAATTTCCGTCATTCAAATACGAACAAAATTATTTTCAATTGAATACTACAATCCATGTTATACAATAACGATTTAGTAAATGGTTCCAATGCATACACTAAACTGAATATCTAAAGCCAATTGTAATAATATTATTATAGAATAAATTTATATTGAAATGAACCTATAACATATTGTGATTAAATCGAATTGCTACAAAGCTGGCAATAATTATATTCAAACCCTATTCTCCTCCGATCAATATCACATTCTAGCCAGACTAAGCTAGTTCACCGAATACGAATACATACCTACCGATCTCTTTGAGTACGTTGACCTGTCTAGATTTGAAAAACAATCAATGTGTAATTTAGCTTGGTCTCAGTAGGTGTACACATATGAGACATTAGGACGTGGTTGTAAATTGATATTTTATCATATATCTACTAGGTAATATTATATTAATTATTTTTATTTATTAAAATTAAGGCTTCAATTACAAATATTATAAGCCTGTTGCATATATGTATTCATTTTTTCTTCATGTGTTTAAAATTAGTTTTCAGAAGAATGTATCATCACATGTGTGTTGAGTGCTGTAAATAAATTATTGTCTTTTGCAATACATTTTCCGCGACTAACTCTTCTCGTGACTCGGACGATAAATCTGATTTCCAACGAATTTGGTAATTGCTCGCATATTAATATATTACTTACTCTCCCTGTCGTCTGAAATTTAACGTGGCTCCCGAAATCCATTAGAATGTGAAATAATTAGATTTGAGTTATAATTGTTTTAATTCTAGGCACAACTTAACGCTCCTGCAATCCTGCAAATGTTTATGTTATTACATTTGGCACGCGGGCATACATATACAGACAACTGGGATACAATTAATATAATATTATAAAATATACATTCCACGAATTGTTCAAATTCAATGCGCTTTGGCTGAATAGTGATCGGTATATTCTGTGATTTATTTACTGTTTTTTTTTTTTTTTTTATATATACGCTGGATAATATATATTGTTGTCGTTGTACAAAATCGAATTACTGCAATAACACTGTTTTCATTTAAAAGACTTGAGCGAAACTCGGCGAATGTTCGTTGATAAACGGACTACATTTTTCTATCGTCGATGGTTTTCGATGGATTTTTTTCTCTTGTCCGTCGCAAAAAGAATATTGATTTTCATCGTTCATCGACAACGTTCGTATAAGATATATTTTCGTAAGCTGAATTCCGTAGTTACATATTATTTTCTCTTTCGTTAATGCAATTAATAAGTAAATTATTATTTGATTATCATCAACGCTATGATGATACTTTCGAGAGCGTTTGAAGTTGTCGTTAATTGTGATAAGCAGTTATAAGATCCGTCAAAATTCGTTTGCGAAACGTATATTTGAAAAAATCTTACATAGAATTACAAGTACTCACGTGCATTATGACACTATATCGATATGAACTCAACTCTGTGTTAATAAGAGATCGATTTTACACATTTTCAAAATGACAATAGTTATTTTAAAATATCCAAAACCGAAAGCGATAAGAAATATTCTACCCTTATCGACCTTCCTATAATATCGTCGTAAGACCACGGCACATTTTGATCATATCATTGGTGTACGAAAATGAGAATTTTCAGCGTTACATGATGACATTTATCAACAATTTTCGGAAAATGGGTTGGATTCCACAAGCATATAAATAGGTGTAACTAGAAAATCCTACGGAATAATACTTAAAACACAAAGAAAACTCCTTCGACACGATTTTATACTATAGTTGTGGTCGTACTATATATGATAACCTGTAGGGTTTATTACCGAAAATCGTCTCGCCCAACAATGACCCATCGGGACGTGGGAAAGTGGAAAAATTATTTTAAACCACTGGAATACGAAATAGTAAATGCAATATGTAACCGACGCATTGATTAGGTTTCGATCTAAAGATTAGTAGCACTGTCAAATATACTCATATTTGTTTCATTTTAATTCGACACGGTTCATATTCAGCATATTTCTGCTGTTCAATAATAACACAACGCTAACAATGTCATCGGTCCCTAATCCATCAAAACATTGTCTATTTGCATATAATATGTGAAATTTTTTTCTTCAAAATGTTATTTTCGACCATATACAATAGTTTGATATTTTTCAATAAAAATTGCATTTTATAGCGTGACCGCAGTTGAGGACACATATTCCTTTTAGATTTACATTCGAAAAATGCAATGCATAATTAAACTGCATTGCAACAACATTGTTATTATTCATACTTAACACTTAAGTAATAAAACAATATAATATTATGTTTTTTTTGGATCGGCTACAATTTAATTTATACGAAAACTTCCTCAGTGATTGATTACGCCGACTCAATGTGTATATTCCTTAAATTTTTAGAAGTCGTATTGTATTAATCTGCGATAAGTAATTGTAGTTAAGTATATTGTTTGAAAATCTCGGTTCTTATAGTAGGTATTCTTATTTTTAGTTTAAGAATCACTGCAACTAACACTCAAACTGCAGCATAAACAATATATTTTGGAAATCATCGTTCATAAATAATATCATTTACAACTTTGATGTAAAGCTGAGAACAATTAATGTACATTATTATATCATCACGTTTCGGTGAACGGCCATGAAACTTTTATTCGGAGACTTATTTGTAATTGTTGAAAATTGAAACGATAATAATTGTTTGTTCCTGCAGATGTCAGTTAAAGAACTGTTGGATAAAATACTGATCACTTTCTGCGAACAAACAGAATTAAAACTACGATCGCCATTTTAAACTTTTAATGAATAACTTATTAAGCATGTATTATTGCCATAAAGTACGAGTTTCGAACCGTTCGATGATCGTTTCCGTTTAAAGCCACTTACAGTTGGCATGCATTTAGTGAAACTTCATATTTCATCGCTGTACTATATTATATAAATTAAACTAAGTAGGTATAACACTACCAAATATTTTTTTTCTTACGTAAAGTGGTGTGTCAATCTGAATAAAACACACTTGAACACCACTAATCGTTTATACCGAATACCTGGAAATATTCATGAAAAATTGCTAGTACGATGAAATAAAATACCATTTTAAGGGCATAACACTATATTATGTATACCGATAATGTCGATGGTTTATAGTGCTATTGATTTATAATTAATAAATACAAAATGTGGTTGTCCATGCGCTTTCAGTACCGAAAACACAAACATAGTGTAAACATGCAATAAAATGTGTTCAAGATAACGTGTCCGATTACAAAATTCTTACAACCCTATTATGAAATTTTATCTTGTTTATTTATCTTGAAGACATAATATATGTTTCACATTTACGAAGAAAAAAAAATGAAACTCAATCGTTCGCCTCTCTATTTGTAAATGTTATATTTGTGAGATAAGCGTAATAGTTGCTTTTTTATTATGAAATTATAATACAGAATAAATAATAAAATGAAATATACACAAAAATGACAAAACAAATATACATCGAAAAGACGCAGAAAGTATATTATATTTAATGCTGCACAATATTGGATACAATGGTGAGGCGAATAACTTCCAAAATAATACGCAGTTTTATTTCAGACCCGTCAATACAAATATTAATATTATAAACAATATTATGTAGCAGTGGAAAACGAACTGAAATAAAACTGCAGTCGAATATTATTATTATTTCACATTATATATACATATATTATCATATATTGATATATTTTCAATACTAATTCTTTTATAACGTACTGCTAGAAAAAAGTTGATTTATTTATGTTTGTCTATTGAAAACCATACGGCATTTGCAAGTACACATAGCTTACATGATAATAATAATATAGTAGTAATACAGTAATAATTTTAAAAATGTTGGTACAGCATAATATACGAACTTAATTTAATTAGGTATAAAAACAAAAAAGAAGAAAATAAATAATAAACAATATATAGTATGTTATTCATTAATTTGTTTTTACATCACTCTCCAATAACGAATATTTCTTCGTCCACAATTTTGGAACAGCTCCAAAATTAATAATAATTATTTTTACGTGTGCGTACAAAAAAAAAAAATTCGAGAAAAATTAAAAATATTACTTCCGATACTCAAGGTGAGTGACCAATGATCATCATCATTGTTTCTTAAAATTTTTTGTTTCGAAAAATCCCAAAAATTCGTACAATATAAAGTGAGTCACCTCACAGCACCTTTAAAATAAAAACTAATTTGATCCTATAATTATCAGATTTATCAGTTTAAATATAATTAACTTTTAATAACAATTAGGTAATGCATTTTTTTCTAATTGTGTATTTAACTTTACTTTTTTAAAAAAATATAAATAAATGTATAAACACTTTTCATTTAATCTACTCAAGGCACCCCTCGATTAAGGAATGTTACTCTATATTTATGTCATATAGTTGTATTAAATGGTTACAAATCAACAATAAGTCCTATTATTTAGGTTTCAAAGTAAAATGCTGACTATAAACTTAACTAATATTTACATTTACTAATATTTTGAACATGATTTTGAATACGAGTCTTTTCGGTTTCCTCATTGACGAAATTTAAATGGCTGTTAAATTAACTTATACCTAAATAATAATTGAAAATCATAGTCCACAGATTTTTCACAATAATTATTAGTTAGCTTTCAACTTGGCTGAGGAGTAATAATTCTTACTGTATTAGTTAGTTTACATTCTATAATCATGTTTTTAATGGGAATATGATCCATCTTACTTCATAAAATACGAAATATAACATTAATATATAATACTTGATTTTCTACTTTTAGTGTAACCCAATATCGAAATATTAAAATATTGAGAAAATACAAATTAAAAATCATTAAAAAATTACGATAAAATTTTATTTCAGGGTTAACAGTTTTTAAAATGTATTTACTTATTCGCATAGAGTTAAAAGAAAATCGATATCTAAGTGAATTTTAGTTTTAATTTTTCCAATATTGCATTGAACCAACAACACGAAAATTTCTTAATCAAAGCTTATTTTCATCATTTTTTTTTTCGATATTTTTCGGTTCGAGAATTTAGTTATAAAACAAATGTTTATTTAAAATTAAAATCAATGCAAACTGCCTTACTTACTGATTACTGTACAGCCTAACATATTATGCAGTACATATAATCGTGAATAATACCGTAGAGCATAGGCTGAAAATTAAGTAATATCTATAGTTACAAAATAAACGAATATTGAATAGAATAATTATACTTAGACCACTTTATATATGTGTTGAAATAAAATTTTTATAAATTTCATCTGTGTGTTCAAATTTTATTATTTAAAACACAATATACACTATGTAACAATATTTCAGTTGTTAAGTCTAAATAACATTTTGGAAACCAACAGTATTTGTCTCATTTTTGTGGTCTGCGATCTAAATTAATTGTCGTTATAATTATTCGTTTTTGCGTCCATTATATAAGTGAAAAATTTGAAAATAAAACACCGCCTCTATATCGCGATACATTCAGCGCCTTTATAACTATACATATTTCAATTACCCATTGCGATACGAAATTTTCATTTTCAGAAAACCACATCGTGTTAACAAGGGGATTCTGTAAATTAATCATTTGCATTTGAACGCTATTAGCACGGGTGTGTGCTTGTCGTAACTTGAGAATATTATATTGAGAAAGTCAAGGAATAAGTAATTCAATAAAATGTATAAGTGCGGAAGTTTCATCGTATCAAAACAAATCTTGGCAGGTATTGCATCAATTTACAATGATTGTATCTCAACTGAAATGGTATAATAGATGTTTAAATACAATTTTATAAAAAAAAAATGTTGTTATTCCGTTATTTTTTATGAAAATGGAAAACAGTTATTTTCTGATGTTCGTTTTAGAATAAGTTTCATTGTTTGGCTTTTTGATTTCGTAAACTTTTACACAATTTTCAATGATCATTTTCATTTAAAAAAATATAGTTATAGATACTTACGTTTAATTATAAGGTTTGACGTGTAATTTTTGCTTTTAGACCTTATTTTTTCAAACTAATCAATCAAGAACTACTGAAATGAATAAAAAAATAATATTGCTAATTTTATAGTTATTGCTAATTGTCTGTCATGACTACCACCAAAATGAAATATAACTTTTTGTTTTCTTACTTCTGAAATATAAACTCAATGTTGTATCACGCATGACAGTAAATATCATAGGCACTAATTAAATATACAACTTATATTGAATATTCAAATTAAAGTTTAAAACAGCTTTGTTCGATGCTTGATGATAAATGTTGTTTTTAATATGATTTTATAGTAAAATTCCTTACCGATATGGCGATATGGTTTAAATGAAAGTCTTTAGTTGATTGTTAAAACGTTCATGAAAGAGCAGTCCATAAATTCAGGTTAAATCAATTTAAAAAAAAAGCTATAAATAAAATTAATCAAATAATGCTGAGAACAAAATGAATGACGTATTCAATCATCTCCATCACAATAGTAAAAATGTTTAAAATATTTGCTGAAAAGGTGATTAATAAATCTGAAGATTTAAACATATAGAGAAAACAGTCTAGAAAATATCAAAATTTATTTTGATTATATAAAAGTAAAATTACATTTTTTTTAATAGTCACATGAAACCACTTTTTGAAGATTCATTTCCTAATAGTTAGCAGGTTTTTTTTAATTTATATGATCTTTGTAATATAATATACTTGTTCGTTATAGATTCAGTTTAAAAGAATTGTTTATAATTATAATAAATAATAATATTGAAATATTAGCCATTGTAAAGTTTAGATAACAGAAACAAGTACGAACGTTTTGAAATATTAATGCAGGCACGACAAAAGTTAATCGTGTGTTTCTCCAATTGTATAACAAACAAATAGACTCAATAGAGACACTTTTTTTTATATCACTTAAGCTTAAGCTGTTCCACTTGGATTGTTTCGTTTAATTGCTATGGTCTATGGTCCATTACATTTGCAATTCAACACGGACTTTGTAATTGAACAGCCTGTTTTTTGTTTCTATTCGCATAGTTGCAGTATTTATCAGTCGTCTATTAACGTTCAAAGTAAGCATAAAGGAATGAAAATGTAAACGTAACATATTATCTCCCTCGGGGACTAATGATTCTAATTTTTGAAGACCTTCTAAAAAAAAAAAAAATCCTATAGCAAAATTTATTTTTAATACACATAAAAAGTAATATATATAAATTTGAATTAGGTATGCAGATTCGACTTCCTATAACTTATAGTAGCATTGTTTTTCACTCGTAACGATCAAAAATTTCACCGGCGTTTTTGAACATCGCTGCACATTTACATACCTAACATGAAATGGAAAACACTACACTCGCAATCACGGTCCGTTGACCGATTTTCTATGTTTTCATGCTGAAATTCCGTCGAGACGAATCAAATTTCTTGAAAAGATCTTTGCGTCACGAGGAAGCAGAGGTTTTCTCTTATGTAGCGTCTGAGTACGGTCAGAGCATAATAGTTTTACGCTCATTATTAAACTATTCAAGAAAATTATAATAGATGTAAACATTCAAAGGCTTAAAAAATGAATACAACTACGCTCGAGCAGTATTACGTTTAATTGGCTCGTACCGATTGGAGTTTACCTAATTCCGCTTTACTTTGATCATAGACGTGATGAAGAAGTTAATATTTTTTCAAGATCTTCCTCATTAATGAGTATAGTTAACACAAAGGTATATTTCCATCTTAAGACCATTTTTAAATTGTTACGAAATACCTTGGTCGAACCCATTTGAACCTGTTTTTCTCTAGGTGGAATCGAAATTCTGTTTGGCGCAGCTGTCTATCTTGTTCTTTTACGCAAACGCACCGATAATACAGATAAAATAAACATGACCTTACAATAATAATGAACAATTCGGAATAAATTAAATGTAAGAATGCATGATACGTATATATTTCATTTGTCACGTTTTCAATATTGAAACGTTTCATAATTCCGGTATAATTATAGTGTAAAACACAGTCACGTGATGTAGTAAATGTTTTAATCTATTAATGCCGGTTTTGATAGAGGCGAAGTTTACTTCAAACGTCTAGGGACCGTCTTGAGAATAATATTATATTATATTATTCACGATGACGAATATATACGTTTCCGGTTAACTTGACACCAAAAGATCAAAACTTGCAGCGGACGATCGTATTCGTCAAACACACAAACCGACCGACTGCCGTGTTTTTCCGCCGTACAATACAATCCGACCATGCATGCATAAGCTCTCATCCGAGAATATATAAGCTACCTAATTAAATACGCCTACCCGGGCAAGTTGGAATAAATAGCACACGCGAGCTATATAATAATATCATAACGAGTGTACCACTTTCAGGCGTAACATGTTATATTCATCTTCAGTTCTTCGTTCTTTATGTACATCATATTATACTCACCGTATAAACATCGTTTTTGACATTTTCGTCATTTCGCAAACATGTTATTGTATTATATATATTCTAACATTACTGCGTCGATCCGCAACATACGCGCGCAGCGTGAGACACGGTTACAGTAAAAGAAACGGGATCACGTGATAATATCATTGATTTCGTTTATTATATTTCGATATTTCGATGATTTAAAATAAAAATAAATAAATAAAAATATCGCTATAAATTATGGTACGATTTAGTGTACGTGCACCTATAATAGAAGTTCGTTCATTGGAAATTGATTTAATTAGAACTAAATAATAATATTATTTAGCTTCCTGATCAAATATATCTATACATTTCGACCGGGAAACGCAAACTATCATGGGCATTGTTATTTGGGCGGATTGATATTTTAATAATAATTCGAAAACAATATCGTCAATAAAACGGCTTTGGACAAAAGTGGGAACGAACAATACGACATTATGCCGGTGCGGAATAGTATTTGAATAGGAATAAATAAACGATCGCTCGTGGTATACAATAATTAAACACGGTTAACCACTTTTCGAGTACCACCTATACATTATATAGTCGAGTGGTATTGAGTTTCCGATGGAATTATTGAAATCGTCCGTCTACAACCACTGCGTCGGTAAATCGTTCCCGAAGTTTGAGTGCGGATCGTATCACTATGCGTATAGCTGAAAACGTGCCACCGTTTCAACGACACGTTATAATATTATTAGACCAATATTATGAGATCGAACTGGTAGTAAGTTAGAGAGTATAATATTATCGCGGTGGGCATCCACCGTTCGCATACTCAAGTATTAACGGTTAGCCATAATCGATACGAAAATGCGTCTGCATGGGTAATTTTTATAAACGGACTATTATATAGGTATCGCCGTGCCTTGTACGCATCCTGTAAATCGGGTATCCGTTATTGAGATTATCTAATTTTTTCTTCTTAATTTTTCAACATTATGTTGGTAAGTTTTCCATCTAAATCAGAAGAACATCGGCCGATAACCAAATCACAAATGAGAATCTACACAATATGTGGTGTGTATTGATTTTCTCTACCAATTGATTCGGATGGTCAGGCACGTACCTATAATTATAATTATTACTAACCCCAAAACGATCACTGTACACAGATTCAACATTTTCCGAAACGTAATCGTACACTCATTGTCGAGTCGTGATAACTACTACATTGTCTAAAAAAACGATTAAAAATCTCGCATTAAATACTGTTATGATAAACGGTATATAAACTCATTGCCTAGCTCGGGAACTTACATCTTTTTTACTTGCCTTACTGATTTACTGGCAATACTGTATAATATACGCCCATGCCTATTGTTATCATGTGCAAATGCATCATCAGTGAAACTCTATATAATATGCATAACACCGTAACGATTAAATAATTTCAAACCCGTGCGTCTTGTTCGTCTCGAACATTTGCGCGGATCTTTGCGTGTCACAATAATATTATTATAACAGTGTCATCGGAATGGCAATATGTAAACGTTAGGAAGTGATGTTGTCGTAATATATAATAATAACGTGTTACTGGGAGTAAAATTTCAAGGCCGTGACGGATGAGCTTGTAGAACAAAACTCTGTCACGATATATATATACATAGCGTTAACAAGGTAATGTTTTATGTTGATTTTATGATGGATATGAAATAGGTACCTAGGAAATATTACAAGTCGCTATGATAACCAAAATAACTAATATTGTATATTAATCGTAATGATCGTCTATAAAGTTACTAATTAAATTATTTATAGACGTCAATATGCCAAAAACACCCGCCGAACGCAACGATTACTTAGATAAAACCTCTCACATATTAACTGGAGATTTCAATGTAAATTTGCATCGGAAACTTACATCAAATTAATAGAATTTCTACAACAGTAACTGAATTTACAATTGAGTAATGACCGATATTATACTAAAACAACAAAATCAGGAACAACGATAGATGCTGCAGTATTTTCTCGCTATCTCGACATAATCGATTCAAGAACGTACCTACATATCGTATTTAGTTACCATAAACCGATTATAGCTATATTGTACCATCAACGCAAAATATACAGGCCCGTAAAGTAATGTAAAGATTACAGAAATAAATTAAAAATAAGTATAAACAGTATGTTGTATGTCATTCTATACAAAAATTTCACTTCGATCCTTATCAAAACAATACAATTTAATCTAACGGTTTGAACGTAAGAAGTTTCAACGCGAATTTTCGCACTCAGTTTTTTTTTTTTTTAAATATTGTATGATATCTTTGCCATACGATTTCTTGTGCCTACATTGCCTCGCGAGAGCGTGACATCCCCCAACGAAGCTTTCCGTTGCGTAAGAACATGACAAATGTTTCACGCACGCGGATCAATGACGTTTCCAGCAGGAGTATGGGAGCACCTATAAAAATGTCTTCGACATCCTTATCCCTCATCGCGGTCGTGATTTTTATTTCTGCTCGAATTGTACGTCATAGAATCCCGTGTTGGCGCGATGTATAATAATGATATACCTAATATAGTTTTTGTTCTTTTTATACCTACAATTTATTACCGGGGTCTCCAACCTACAGCCCGTCAAGATTTTTTAACTGTCCCGCCAAGCGAACTTATGTTTAAAAAATATTATAATCATTTTCAAATTATTAATTTCCTATTTGGAAAATAATTTACTAAATTATAAATTGTAGACTGCATTTGTTTTTTCCGGTGTTGTTCTTTACAATTGTATTAAAATAAAATAAAAAATTATAAAATGGTCAGATTTTTTGTCCTTCCTCTATTAAATTTTCTATCTATGCATCTCTAAGTAATTTCGGCCCGCGATTCTGGAGCTGAATTTCAAATTTGGCCCTCCATAAAAAACAGTTGAAGACACCTGATTTATATGAACATAAAAGTACCGCTTCCTGCTTCATGAAATATTCACGCCGACGTGAAATCATGATAATAATTTGTACTATTAACGCAATACGTGATATGCCGTAGAGGCTTTGACTGTACAGACGATCATACTTGGACGGTCGAAAACAATTGGCGCATTTATTCAACGTATATATTATATATTTAAATACTTTGAAAACGCATCGGTCGAACACAACGCATCCGCGTGGAATATCGCGTCGCGGCACCACGGTCGGTGCTAGACGCACGCATTAGGTATATAATATATTATTATTACGGATTAATTCCTCCGAAATTCAATAATTCATAACTGCGAAACCAAAGCAATCACGTCTCGCCCGTGCGGTTCGCAATTAAAACGCCCCGCGACCAACTTCCTGTACATAATCCGCGCGTATAGTATACGTTTTTATCGAGAAACTATTAGAACTATACGAGTACCGGCAAACGGTTTGCACTGTTCTAAAAATGATTTCGTATTCTCCCATTCGCTCAGCAAGAATAATGATCATTGTATGTTGCAGAGGACGACGCATGCGCCGAAGATTTAACGTTTATGACGGGGAAAAGTTCATAATATTATAATCGCATGACATTTTTTATTTTTCCAATCAATTGACCAATAGGATCAAATAGGATGTAACAATGTGTAAGCAGAAATATTTTTTCCATCGATCCAGGAGTTGATGATGGGGTCACGGAATTTATGTTGAGTACAACGCATGAATCGATGCGAACACGACATGCGTCTGACGTCAACCATATTTTACAAGTTATGACTACTGTTATTAATATAAAAAGTAATAGGAAAATCAAAAACGAATTATAATAAATAAAATGTTTATTCGGTTAATTTAATATATCTTTGATGTAACTTTAAATTCATGTGCCAAATTATACCTCTGCTCTGTAGAGTATAGGGACTATAGCATATTCACAATTTTCATACCATATACGATATTATTATAATGTCTTAAAACGGAACATTTTTAAATCAATTTTTAATGTTCGCTATTGAATAAGTAATATTCTATTTTTTTGTTTTTTTTTCCAAATCATTTAGTTTTAAATTTTATTTTTATTCAACTTATTATAGATTGTGAAAGAAAATATGAAACTCTAGCTAGAACTGCAGTTGTATTCTTCGACCAACAGTTGCGATGAATATATTTTTTTTTTATTACAATTTGAATTTTTTTTTTTTCAAACATCTGCAAATTTTTAAATGGAAGTTTCAAAAAACACAATATTGTAGCTTATAATATAAATAAATTGCTCAAATAGAATAAAGACTTATCGCTAATAACATAAATTGTCTTTTAATTACTGATGCAGTTTATAGAGAATAACGTGGTATAATCATTAAATCGTATGATGTAAGAATTATGCGCTGTATAATAATATTATAATATTATACAGACAGAACTCATAATTATTGGTATCTTCTTGTAATTTGACTGGTAACAGAATTTTGTTGTTATATAACGAACGATTTGAATACAATGTTTTTGATGCAGTGTAACCACTTAAATCATGGTATTATATAAGTATAATCCATTTCTAACAAATTCTTAGACATATTTTAATACCATTGATGTTTGCAAAATCTTTGTGTTCCGTATTATGTAGTGATGACGATATTGTACTGTTAACGTTATAAAAGTTATTCCACGTCCAATTTCTGACCATAATATTGTACTGTATTCTGTGATTCCATGGCAAGCAGTGCGCCCTCCAAATTTAGTGTACACTCTGTTAAAAATTAGAAACGTAGTCGATTAATGAGCATGGCTTCACTACAATACAATATTATACGTACAGTTGGGGGATAAAATTATATTTGACAACCACCGTTAAAAAAATGGTCTCCGTCAATTATACGTTTCTTATTTTGAATAGTGTCACACATCAGAGGTATTCGTTTTACCAGTCAACGCGTGTTGTTTGCTAATGTTGTAAAAATAATACCTTGTACGTACTATGTAAACGTCTGTACAATATTAATACGGTATCCCGGAAATGTCAAAAAAGTAAGAAAATCACAAATTTTGATACCAGGAGGCCTGGAAAAACTTTTCCCCCACTAAAAATCAATTCAAGTTCCGAAGGAATGCAAAAAAAAAAAACTCTGAAAACTATTAAACAAATTCAAACAAATTATTTTCGTGGTTTATCTTCCAAAATTTAAAAAGGGGTCTAGCGAAATGTCCGTGAAAATGTCTTTAATGAACATAATCTTAGAAGGACCCTTGCTTTTATTATACCCAGTGATGTAGTCGTAATTTTTTTAGTGAGTATACGCTTAAATACGATTGATAATTAAACGTAGGGCCTTGCCCCCCCCCCCTATATGGCTATATATACGTAGTTATAAATTTCATATTTATATTATACATATACTATAACCTGTCACAACTAAACCTCATATAACATAAAATTATACTCCCAGAAATATGTAATCATACATTTTATGACACTTGGGGTTAATAATGACATAAATTAATACAAATTAAAAATAGCATAATATAAAAATATTAAAATATAAAATAAATATCTCATTTTATTTGAAATCAAGCTAAGTTTTGTAATTAATTAATAATTATCTAATATATGTTATATAAGTTATACTGATTTTATGAAATAATATAAAATTGTCATATACAAACATAAAACTATTAACAAAACATAAAATTAAATTAATAAATTATAAAATTTTCCATAAACTAGCTTTTTCTTCATTTAACTTGGCCTGTGCAACTTTTCAAGATCTAGTATCATTTGAAGATCTGTTTGAGCAGCCAACTTCTTACATAATATATTGGATTGCATTTTTTAACTGGTGGTCCGTTAATATTTATAAATATTAAACTAGAAATGTTACTAACGGATAATCTTGACCTGAGATTTGAACATATCAAATTAATTAGGCTAAATCCTCTTTCACATTCCACCGTGGAAACTGGCAATGTTTTCACAAAAATGTCCAGTTCTTTTAATTCCTCATTGGTAATTTCATTGTTGATATATTTTCGAAAGACCTGAATCGCATTATCTGTATTTAACATAAATCTATTCGTCAATTTCTTTAATTCGTCTTCGTCAAACCGTATATTTTCATTTGCAGACGGCTATGTTCATTTATTTAAAATTTGCATATCATTTGAAATACTAAATTCTTTCTCGTTTGTTTCAAGTAAACGTGCTTGAAGGTTATTACACAGACTACTTAAAAATTGATTATGATTTAAAATGTTTAGTTTTTTATTACTTGATAAAACTAAGTTTTTGAACAACATGGTATTTTATGCATATAAAGCTTTTAACATGAACTTTTCATGTTTGGTTTTAAAAGAATCAATAACTGATTGTTTTTTGATCAACTCATCAGCAAGAAACAATGTAATTGAACGACTTTGTAATTCACAAGATAAATAAGACAATTCTTTGTCGTGTGTACGTCATGCATTAGTGCCAAGTCTAATACAAATTCTGGACTTCTCAAACGTTTACATAATCCTAGATATTAAGATCTAGATTTTTGATCTCTTTCGATATCGTTTGAAGATTTATGTAAGTGGTTGTATAAAGCCGAAATTTTTTAAAATATTCGCTGTACTACATACAGTTTAATGATAATTTTATTGTATACGTCAATTTATTAATTGTTATATATTTAATAAAAAAGATTATTATGTAACAGAAAAACAGAGAAGTGCGTATACGCCGTATGCCCGTGTATCAGATAGCATTCTATAAGTATACGCACCAACAGAAAAACAAAAAAGTGGGTATACACCGTATACTCGCGTATACGCTCCACTACACCACTGATTATACCTATTTTGAACTCTTTATTGGCTACGTCGTTTGTGCTGTTTTTATCAACCTTATGTAAAAAGAAAAAAACCACACTTTTTGCTGCCTTAGAACACTTTTTTTAAATCAATCATCAAAATATGTAAAGTACATAATATCATTCTCATCTGCGTTCGGTGTAAAACAATATGTTAAGGTATGACATTTTGTTTTTGTGGGAGAGAAAAGTGATTTTATGAAGTAAAAAATATAAAATGTTTTATACAGAATGCGTACTACATTAATATATAAAACTATAAAAATTATTGTGTTGAAATAATTTTTGGGTTCACTTTTAACTTGTATTAAACACTTTAATGAAATAAAATGTTATAATATAACGGAATTTTAAGTAAGTTAATATTTTAGTGGTCAGTATTTTAATTTTTAATTAGTCTAAATAGTCTTGATAGTTGTTATAATAATATTATCGTAGCAAATACAAAAATATGCTGGTTACAAACATGTTGAATATCTACAGGGATAATTCGGCCAATCTAAATTGATCAATCTCAAACATCATATAATATTCAATTTTGTTGTAAATTCCAATTATATTTATTTAAAACGTTGGGGTATAATATAGTGTATGAGTGGATTTTAGAATAATTGATTGCTGTTTATTCTAAAACGAGCATGATCGATTACTATGTACACTTAGTAGTCATTGAACGACGGTCGTTTTTCTGGAATTCAAGTAAAATTCAAAATCCTATTATTCACGTATTTTTAAATTATTTACGTTAAGTAAAAATTTTCTTTCATTGTTTTTTTATTTGAGTTGTGTGTTGGACAACACACATGACGTTGGCCAAATGGAATTCATCAATAAACTGTAAATTTGTCATTATACGAATTAATAGTATAGACACTTGAAACATATTTTAAATTGGATACTTTTTCAATGTTTTATAAGGCGATGCTTTATAAGGTGATGCTCACGCACTGATACCATCTCAACGCTATCATCATTTATTATACACAACCGTTAAAACGTGTAATCGTCATTTTTTAATTATTCTTATCAATGCCATATCAGGACCAATCACATATAATTATAGCGATAACCAAGTGTATTTCGTCGTATTAGCGATCGGATACTCGTATAAAGTATAATATATTATAATATAAGCCTACTCATGATGTTTTTCTTAAACATTTGTGAAATGTCTATTAATAAAATATTGCTGCCGTCGCATACTTATTTTCTCGCCGTCATCCCAGTCCGTTTCGCCTTAACGGTTGTCGTTTATAATATTATTATTACATAGTCTGCGGGAACTCTTCGCGACCATTTTTTCCGTCATTTTTTTCTTTTACGAATTCTTCCTTAGATATTATACAGTTTGTTATTTTTCCCTCTGGACTTCTCATTTTCATATAAAAATCTATTTGAATATTTTTTAAAACGTGTATAAATTGATAAATATATATATTTAGGTGAGCAGAATCAAACATAGAATTGAAGTGTGAGTGAAAGGATTCGAAGAAAATACCTAATCTAAAATATTATTTTCGTATATATAATATGTATAATAAATACGTGGACCATGGACCAAATTCAAATGCATCATTTGATAGGCCCGGACCCAATTCAGACAAAACATTTTATTCACATGGATCCAATTCGTACAAAATTTAAAACTAGTATTATTTTCGGACCCAACTCGGATGCATCCAACAAAACGCATATCGAACCGACCGAATGTTTAACGACACGTTCGCAAATCGCACCTACCGCAGTACACTGTACATACGGACGGACACGACCGTGCGCGCGCACACGTGTTTTGATTTATCGTCACGGCCGTATATGAATATTATGGTAATGATGGTGCTGATGTCACTGTATCATCAGCAACCTTAACTGAAAACAATACGTTTACGGGTATTACGGTCACGGACCATGGTGTGCTAACTGCTAACCGCGATCGGCACGGGGGCGGTGGTCGCACGGTGCTTCAGAAACACGCGTGTTTTACGCGTGTCATAAATCACCAGCATCGCAAATTCACAGGAACCGGCGCGCGAGCTCAACATCATTTCGACATAATAATATCCGGCAGTAACGGTCTCGACGAAGAACACCGGTGTAGAGAATATATTATAATATAGTGTTTTGGGTACGAGACGGCAATAAAATACGTACACATAATAAATATTATATAGCAATTTATTTTGTCTAAACACAACGAGCGCACTTTGTGACGAAATAATAGTATCAATGAAAAACGGTAAAAAGTCATATGCTACCAGATATAATTTTAAGCCCCGGGTAAAATGGAAAATTCCGACTACCTATGTTTAATATACCGATATATTTAAATATATTCGTGGGTTGAAAACATTATGTGTTATTGCTTTTTCCAACACAATATTAAATATATTAAATCGTTAAGATAACATTATTACATATATATATATATAATGTTTTCATAAATAATTATTACACTACCTACATCATATTTATCGTCATAATAACAAGTTAAATTTTATAAATGATAAGTAAATGAGAACTAAAATTTAACGATTGTAATCATGTGAAATATTATCATTTTCATGTTCAACTTATAACGGTGCATTTATGAGAGGAATGTTCAAAGCAATGTAAAAATAAGAGTTAACTATCAATTTGGACCAATGGAAAGTATCGCAAACACGTACATTATAATATTATAAAATATAATAAATACAAATAAATAGCGGTAAAAACAAAAACTGATTCGTCTCATTAATCATATTTTTTACAACACCTAACACGTTTATCATCACTCATTGACTGAAGCCCCCTACTATATATGCAACGTTTATTTAAATTCAATATAATATCATTAAAAAACGATTGGATTAAGCTCAGGTGCTGTTAATTAAAAAAAAAATACACGTATTCAGTAGATAATTATTATACGAGGAGATATTATTTCTTCAGATAACAATTCGATCTCGTATAAATATATATATATATATATATTTATATGGTAATATAATATTCCATTTTTCGCAACCAATAGTAATAACATAATAGTTTTGTTTTATTTACTTGCGTTTGTATTAATAATTAATAAATTAATTAAATAATTAATTGATTTGTATTATAATGCCAGTAGTCAAGTTCAATTATTCAGGTACTTATTGAAAAATATCCCTACTCAATATAAAATGGTACCTCTATTACAGAATAAAGTAAACAGCAAAAATGTATATTATGATATATATATGCCCTAATGATATTATTGCAAGCCGAATTCTTCCGTGGGCACACAGACTCGACGTCAACAGGCACTCAACTTTTCGTCAAAATATTATATTATACCGTTTGTCATTTTGTAGGCCGGCTTTACGGCAGCAAAACACCTTTTTACACTTTACCAAGCTGCAGTTATTCCATCAGCGAAACTGCGCAATACATAATATACTTACCTACGTCATATGTATACGACACTATCTTCAAGTCGTATTATATTATTTGATATTATAATAATATCTTACTTACATGAACTCGCATTCCGTGCAAATGTTTACCGTATTTTGGTTAAACGTGCAATATTTAAGGTAGGTATCATTGTTATATTATGCACGACGATACGCGTGTATAATATACTTGCGGCTATATAAATGTGATACGTTTGGCTTATAGCCCGGATGAATATTTACCTAAATATGACCGAAAGCAAATCACGTTTATTCACGGTGGTCATTTTTCAACTGTTCGTTTAGGTAAAAATCGTTCCGTTCTCATCTGGAAGTACATTCCTAAAATCATTGTTTAAATAATACTACGATAAAACGCATTCTTAAAAGATGGCCCACTCTTTAGTTATTTCACGGATTCCATCACGCATAGGTTGAAAAAATGTCTAGAAATATGCTTTATGATGCGATATTAAATTGTATACATGTTTATTTATCGTTTCATCGGATTTATATTACAAACAATTTGCACAGTACGTTAATATTATGTTACTGCGATAATACAAGTCTCCGAAGTACGATAATTTTATATTATACTCTTCTGTGATTTAAAACATTTTTGATGTTTAACGTACACGATAGCAAAGCTATGCTTAACAACAGACCAATAAAATGCATTAGATTTACACATAAATTAATTATCGAATTGTTGCATGAATCATGATATTGTATATTATAGACTAAAACATGCATCATAAGACAATTATAAATGTTGATATTGATGCCTATCTTATATATACAATTCTCGTGTCACAAGGTTAGTTACCATACTCCTCCGAAACGGTTTGACCAATTTTTATGAAATTTTATATGCATATTCAGTAGGTCTGAGAATCGACTACCTACTAACTAAGTTTGTGTGCTGTGCGATAAGTGGTTCCGAAGTTATGGCCTCTTAAGTGCACGTTATTAGTACCATAGTATTGTAGCACGCACGGTATTCAACAATTATTGTGCTGCCATAACTCAAAAACAGTTAAACCGATTTGACTGAAAATTGCCGTGAATTTTAAATATTCCATTTACCATGTCATTTTTGACATTTAATAAATGTCACCAATACAAAGTGCTCCACTGAAGAGTACAATTCATGCACCAAAATACATCGCCAATAAAGAATCATTAAAATACTTGATTTTTTACTTATATTTATTATTCTAATAAAAATACAATCTAAAATCTGCTCATTCATGACCTTTTGATACCTAATGGATAACCTTAGAGTTATCTAAGGGAGAACAAAGTTCACCGGGTCAACTATATTTTATAAGTATGAAAAATTAAATTCCCGAACTGGAACTACTGAAGCTACGGGGAAGAAATTTGGTCAGAAGAAAATTAAAGCTGACCAAACATATTTATTTATACGAGTATATATTCTATTAAAAACTATGCCTAGCCATGACTGTTCCGGGCAAAGCCGGGTATTTCAGCTAGTAATATATATATATATATATATATATTGAAAAAAAAACATATTAGTCATATGTCAATTTTTAAATTATAAAAGTGGCATTGTGTGGCTGAACGGTCTGCAGCATTGTTAGCTATCACTGTTAGTGCCCGACGCTGATAACAGTCGGATGGGTGATTACACGACTCTATAGCGGTGTTATCCATGACAACACACATGCATTATCTTCATGTTTGACATCCTATATAGTTCCTCTAAAAAGTAAACCCAAGTAAAAACCCACATTGAGGTCTAATGGTCACAGTTGCCGGGCCCTCCCTAAAAAATAAGCCAAATATAAGACCTATTTTACATCTTATACTTTTATATATTTTTACTAACTAGTTTTATCCGAGTAAGTTTTTAAAGCTTAGATTTCCATATGAATATTTAGAAATATGATTTATCATTTAACCAGTTGTAAAATGTAAAAATTAATTATGATAAATATAGTTGGTAATTTAGTTTTTCTTATATATTAGTTATAAACTGTTGTTTTCTTAAAAAAAAAAACTTTTTTTTTAATAAAAACAAAAACTTATCAAGGCGATATAGATGTTGTTTGTTTTAAAAAATCACCTTGTAATTTTTTTCAATTCTTTCCTGTGTAATATGCAACGGAGCATACAGTCTAACACACAACGCTATAGAAATATTAAAAAAGTTTGTATTGTGACTGTAAATGTAACTTACGTATATAATAATATATATTATAATGATATTTCTGAAATTGCAATTGTACGCATTAGAAGCACAATATTCAAAAAATTCATTGTTTTTACATTTTATCAAGATGCTTTACTATACAAAAACGTTTAGGACACTGAATGATTTTTTTGAAAATATCAAGCATCATTGTTTAAAAGCGGTAAATAATGTTAAATTAGTTAATTTACTACGTGCATAAAAGTTATTCTTGGTCACGGACTAAAATGTAAATTACACCGTCGTAAATGGGAAAAATAAATAGATGGATTTACAATATTTCTAGATTATAGTTAAAGAACATTGACTAATTTTAATTTAATTTTAGAAAGAAACAGTCTTCGATAAATATATAATATGATTGACAACTATAGAACCATGTATATTGAACTTTATTAGTTACTTTATTAGTTCGTAAGTTACCAACTCTTGCAATTGCAATTCTTTTTATACAAAAGTATTATAATTTAAGCACATAGTAGTATATGAATATGTTTATTATACATTGTGTTTTATGTACTTTTATTGTTATTTTGCAGGAATTTCGGTCCATTCGTTCAGAGTCTAAACAAAGAATTATTGTTCAATAACAGTCCACGTGCAATTAGCGTACAAAGATGCTCATTATAATATAAAAGTCTAGTCCTCGTTAGGTAAGTGTAAGGAAAAAATAAAAAAATTAAATAACACGTCGATTTTACCTTCGTAAAATCCAACAGGAATTGAAATAATTTATGTATATTAACTTTTTCCTTTTTTTTTAACAACTACTAATACTATTGTAATCGCGAGTATCCAGCTATTCTAAATAGGTAATATCAATCATAAACATTAATTGGTCGAATACGCATACAAAATATTGGATTTTATAGATAATCGCTTTTATTATTCGTCTTTCTACAGCAAGATAAATAATTTTCTTTTCTTAATTCGGACTATGTTATAATTGGTTTTGCTTAATGTAAGTCTTGGTAGAGTGAATGCATAGCAGAATGGTTAGTTCGGAATCTAAATTAAGCAATACATTCTATTTTCTATGGATATATTTTATATAGTACGGATAATAGTTTTTCAAATAACTATTTTCTATGGATATATTTTATATAGCTTTGATAATAGTTTTTCAATTAACTTTTCAAGGGATGGAAGGAGGCTGATTGAACCTTAAGAAGATATAGTATTTTTCGGGGGTCTCCATTACACGTGAATTTATGAATTCAACAACACACGACTTCGTGAATTTCGTTATTAAATCACGTATTAATTATTACATTTAAAATTTTACTTTTAATATATTTGGCATCTTCCAATGGTTGTTTAGTTTCTACTTAGCAGTGATCGGTGATCAATTATTTATTATGAAATATAAACAAAATATCCATGGAAAACTAATATTTTAAAATTTTTAACAATGGTTAATTATGAAATTTATTTAAATTTTACATACATTAGAATAATAAAAATATAGTACATTTTATGTTTTAAACATACCTGAAGTAAATACCCGTGATTTACTAATTAATTACACGTGCATGAAATTCTCGGATTTTTAAATTTAAGTAGACGTAATCATGGGAATCTTAATTCACGTTCAAACTCGAGAGCTCTAGTACTATTTTTAGGTTTGCTCGATTTGGATACTATAGTATGATTGTTGAGTCTAAGCATTGAATTGAATATATTAGTTATGCTTAAAATTGTTTTGTTTGTAAGTTGTGTACGTTTATTATTTATAAAAAGATGGTACCCTGAGGCTTTTTAATTTTTTGATTGTATATTTTATTTAATTTAGAGTGAAGGTGTTCTGCAGACAGACGTAGATAAAGCGCTGTTTATTGATCCGTTAATTTTTATTCGATGGTTAATATTATTCAGTGGATTAATAGCATTTGGTCTGAATGCTTAATAAAAATAACCTGCAAATGTGTTTTTTAATTGCTTATTAAACAGTTTTTTTTCAAAAATATATTAAACTTTAATTTTATTTATTACGTTGACCCAACCATTTTAAATAAACAGCTTTCTTACTCCGTTTAAATATTTGAAAACATATCAATTACCACGATACCACGAATATTAAAATGACGAATTACATTTATTACTATGACAATTGATCCGGTCGAAAATCGGATCGTTTGTCAAAGATCTATATAGTTTATAGAACCAACCGTTAGCCGAAAATTAGTTTCGTCGAAGATAATACCAATTACAATATGCAGATAAATTGTTGAATATTATTACATACGGTTTCTAGTGAATACGATGAAAGTTAAACGTCGGCGCACGCATTTTTAAAACTTTTTTCGTCGGAAGATGCCGTGACCAAACATCGAACAATATTATAAGTAGATTCCGGTATACATATATTATGACGTAATCGTAGTCGTTATTCAATTCACAAACGACTATAAAATGTATTATAAACAAATTGTCGATATGCGTGTTTTTATTTTATTCGCTGAGTTGAAACCGTCATGCAACGGATATTCTAGTACAAAAGATCAACATCCACTTATTATATGTTATATTATTATGATGAGTAGTTCACTTGAATGATTGTTTTTCTCTGCTAAAATCGAATTGATAGTAATATCTCTGATCTATTGACTCTCCAAAAATACTTTGTAAAGTGATAAAATATTTGTATTCATCCGAAGTCTATTTGGCGGTCCTAATAGATTATTTCTCGATATACGCGCGCCTCATAATCGGTACTCGAAATAAGACAATTTATTGAAGTTTAAAGAGTATATATTTTTGGTTTATCAAAACAATCGTTGTAAATCAGCCTGAAATATGCTTCTATTTCCAATTTTATAGAAATGAGAAAATCGTGAAGTATAATAATATTTTCTGAGCCCCAAAGGAAAGCAAAGAGAAAATGGTCCATAGAAAGTCTTATAAGTACACAACTGATGATGAACGCTACGAATAGTGAAACTGCGGTGCAGTACATTATGTCATTAGACGTTCTATTAGATTTTTTGATTTGGATTAAGTCCCTTTAGGCTCTAATTTACTGCAGTAGCCGAGAAAGACAGGTGTCAGATGTAACTTATGTGATGTTTTAATTGGATTATCGCCAGGTCCGTCCCGACAGTCTCCTCCGGATTTTTGCTGTCAGAATAGGTTACGAGCCCTAAACGAATGCAGAGAAACGTCTTGATGTTAAACAAAATAACACTATTTTATATTGGTAAATAACTTTTAAGTATACGCGCTCTGATCGCATTTACGACCGGCTGTGCTGTGAACATCCAAAGTTCGACTAATTGCAGCACATTCGTGTTGTACTGAATAGAAAATGTTTTTCGTACCCGGTTTTTAGATTCCATTTTAATTTTATATACATATATGAAGAATGATTTTATTAACATCTAAATGCTAAAGACGACGATTGTCTTTCTAATTGAGTAAAATCAATTAATTTGATTGATTGATCCGAATCATAAAATTCATATCAGATGGAAATTAAAAAGAGATAATTTATTGTTAAACATTGTTATTTTTATAACACTTACATTTTTATTTAATAATTGTATTATTTTTTATTGTTAGATCATAAGTTGTGGTTTATTTTAATTTTTTTGTTTTTCATTTGTTATTATGTTGGTCTACAAAGCGTACGAAACAAGATCAGTTAAATACATTTAACTTGTTATAAATTTCATACTGCTGTGAATATGTACAAAAACGTTTACATTAAAACCGAGTTATTTACATATATAATAGCATATTATAAAAAAAAAAAAAAAAATGAACTGTTTTTTAAATTAAAAATACAAAAGTGCATTGTTTGCATCGGAAAATAACTTAATCCGATTTTTATTTATGTATAATCATTTTTTGAAGGGATTCGAATGAAAAATAAACTTACATTTTATAACATGTGCAAAATTACAACGGTCTCTCGCTTTCTGTATCTGGTTATAGGTATCAACCCATAATAAAATTACCAAGTATTTCATTGTAATGTGCATAATATATAATATTCTGTTTAATGGTACGCTGAAATCGTAAAATTGTTGATTCTTAAAATGAGCAACGTTGTTGCAAAATTCATATATGTATTCATGGCAATTGTAAGGACATGAAAATGTAGATTGCATGAAATCGGCAAGGTCTTTCTAAAATTTTAACTGCCACGAAATCTAAATATTAATACTTCAACGACTCTTGTCTTAAACATCTTAGATTTTGTTTGTTAGTGCATTAAGCACAATTCTATACAATTATTTTAAATGTTTTTCTCTTGATTACCGTTCGCAGGACAATCGAATTACCTACGGCCGGCAGAGTACGATAATGGCCATTGGGTTAAACCACTGCAATACAGTCAAACGAAATATTCTCGTGTGGGCGAGAACAATTTATTATTAGCGGGCTTTATATGACCGTTTACGTCGGAATCCGAAATTGCCTGCGTTGCAGCTCGGGTTGGAATCGAATACCGTAAGGTATACATTTAGTGTTCGGGGTTACCAATAGCCACCGACCGCGATTGATTGGTCAATGTTTTTAAAAAGTATAGATTGGGTTAGCAATATAAATTAACTTTATCAGGGATTTTCTTAGTCTGCGATCCACGATGCTAAAGTCTTGCAAGTCATATTACTTTATAATAGATATGAGTGCGGATGTCATTATAACGTATATAAAAATTACGGATTGATATTATTTGGTATGCTTATAAAATAAAGAGTCCCGTGGCTTCAAATATTATTTGTACAGTGGTCCGTTAACGCCATAATAGGTTAGAAACCGCTGAATTATACCAATATAAATTGTATTAATTTGTATCTTATGGCATTTTTTTTTATATAATTTGTACAACGCTGATTTCAAAATATAAATACATAAGTTTCATTGGCTGTATGCAATTCATTTTTTCAACGTAGCTCACTTGTTGGAAAAAGCGATCGGAACGTTTCGCATCGATAAGCACACCGGAATCGGATATGCATTTAATCCGAATGTTGGACTGGTCGAGACGAGTATAATATATAGCCGCAATAATGCTATACTAGATCCAAAACGCTATACGCGATGTGTCATACATGCGTAATAGTACAATGACACAATCAATAGCACGTAATATTATAATATACGTAGGTGTTTCGAACAAACGCGTTCTACCAGTGTTATCGTATATCGAATCGTATACGTATTGTTCATGTTTCCTGTACGGCTGTACGCATAGGTACACGTGTTTTATTATCCAATTTTGTTCGACCGAAAACGCATTATGACCCGTTGCACCGATACACAGATAAAGATATACGCCGATGCACAGATAAAGGAATCACACCTTTAGGTAGGTAATATTCGTACGGCTTTCGTTCGTGTGAAGTCTATTCCGACTTCGCGGACTGTGCACATGCATGCGATATAAGCGTGTTACGCGTAAATTTAAAAGTACCCTGTAACCGTGGGCTAATGTAAATGCATTCACAGTGTGTCTTATGGAGATTTGACAAATGCGATATATTTTTTTTTTTTTTTGTCATAGAGATTTGTCAGATTTCGGTGAGACACCCTGTATATATACGAACGTAAACCGGCAATGAACGGTGGCGAATAACCTGTGGCATGCCCAGAATACCATTTACGAAGGGGTGTTAAAATTCGTAGATAATCATTGTAATTTTATAAACAGTTTGGGAATATTTAAAACATCTGGGGAGGTTTAACTGTTTAAAAACGCCAAAACATTGACAAATTTATATAATATTACCGTGTAAAACGAAATGAATCGTTGTACAGCATCCTGAAGCATAATATATATATACAGCTTTTCGGATCGACGCAGTATCGTGTCAAAAATAATATGTACCAGTAGTTTTTTATTATTTACTGTTAGGAAAAAATCAATCATTACATCTCAATTAGTGCATAGAAGTTATAACATTTTATTAAAAGCTGTGTGAATATTTCTGTATTATAGTGAGTTTTTTTTTACTTTTAATTAAATACCATAGCACTATTGATGTATAAATTATAGTAAATATTATAGTAAATAGGTAAATTTTTCTTCCGCTGAGAGTAAAATTCACAACAGATAATTTCCATCATGACGGTCAAATATTGCAAAACATTATTACGTCCGGATGCGTGTAGAAACTATATAAAATTTAGCTATTACTGTGATTATTAGTATTGTTTTTAAATTTCAATTGGTATAGATAAAAATAATAATTCAGCCCGAATATTGTGAGTAAATTTGTACAAAAAAAAAAAAAAAATCACTCCCGGCTACTCTAAAGTTTATAGAATATGATTACAAATAGGTAATGTTCTGAGAGAGTCATATCGCGTAAACATCTATTGGAAAATAATAAAAATGTTTGAACCGTTAAATTTGAAAACTATTACATTTTTTATACCCTGTATATCATTAAAAAAAATTGTTATTTTGTCATAATATTCAAATCTTCTTTGTAATATTTAATATTTTATTAAATCCATTTGTTTCTTACGGCAGTATATATTTATTGTTTGAGCTAGTAATATGCGTATAATTTAAAATGTTTAGATACTTATTGAAATATACCTACCATCAGCTATTTTATCAACACTGATATAAAACTGTATATTGGTTCTAAGAAATTATGAGGTAGCTAAAATTAAGTAGTTATATAATAATATTATGAAGAGTATTTTAAAATTATCCTGGGAGGACCAAATCTTTTAAAATTGTTGGCATTAGAATTAGATACATATGTTTGACGGATTATAATGAAAATAATATCATACTGTTAATTTTTTACTATCGCTATAAAAAATATGCAGATATGTGTCATTGTTTAACAAAAACCAATGTAAGGACTATTTTTAATTTTGTTTTTGTAATTTTTTATTTTATTATTATTATTTATAAAGCAAACACAGAAATAGCAAATGGAAATATAAAAAAATACCGTAGGAAAGCTACCGTGCAGTACAAGTAAAATGAAAATATTGAAAAGTGAATAAATTGTATTCTATTAAAATATTTACAGTGCATAAAATAGTATCGTTCACTCGTCTTAGTATTTTACTACTAAAAGCAACTTTAAGCATTCCTAAAGAACAGTTTTTATTTACTTTACATTATTGTAATGATGAAAAATTATGATTTTTCATTGCCGTTTAAACTTTTGAAAGTAAATGAAACAGGAGAAGAAAGTTATTGAATTTCCAACTTGAACAAAACAATCCGTTTTACAAACAGAACAATACGTTTATATTTAAAATGCCAATTTCCTATTATTTCCGATTCCGTCATTAAATTTATTTTTGAACGATAACTGCTTTATTCTAAAGGATATTATGCATATTTTAATTTTATGTGTTCTATATAATTTCCGAATTATTCATCTACAATTGTTGTTTTTTCATAGATAATATTGTTTTTTTGTATTCTAAAAACTTAATGAAACAATAAAATAATGTTATTTGTTTTGTATTTTATGTAGCGAAGAAGTATACAAGTTTTAAATAATAATTTTTGTAAAATTTCGTGTATTTTACCGGTTTCACTCATCATTAACATGGATGCCACAGACAGGTTAGGTTAGATGTCGTGAGATTGTACAATAAGGGTGAATAATAATATAAAAACACTATAAGTACCGTAAACTTTGGGTTGGTATAACGCAAGTGATGGCCCTTATTTTCTATAATATTATTTTTTATCTCATGAAATCCAAATACTACTCATTCACTGATCCCTATTGGATATTTCTCAAAAACCATACAATGTAAGAACTTGAAATTTGACACAGTGATTCCACTAATACTGCAGATGTGCAATAAGAGAAGGGATTTCTTGAAAATGACATTTTTTAGGATCAATGGCCGTATAGTTTGAATCACTTAGGCACTAGTTACCAAGGTAGTAATTTATAAATATAATAACGTATACAGCAGCTTGGTAAGATTCAGACAATCAGATGACGTTCACATTGTTAACCTATTTTGAACATTTTTAAAATGATGTGTTTTGTATCAATTATCGTAGTTTGGTTTTATCTAGAATTTATCACTAGATTTTATTTGTATGTAACATCGTTATTGCTCATAATATAAATGTATAGTTATATAATATTTTTAATATACAGCTGAACTAACCGGCTTCGCACGGAGGAGTTTTAGCGGTAGCAAATACCTTAAAGGAATACTGTCTCAGGTTTTCTAGAGCCTAACTAAGTTTAGTTATTTTTGAGATACCTTAATTATACGTTGTATTTATTTTATAGTTACATTTTTTTTTTTTTTTAATAACTAGTTATCAAGGTAATATTTTTGTATTGATCTTATGATAATGAATGTAAAATTATAAAGTATCCAGGAAAAGTTTTAAGTTGCTATAAAAACCAAAATTATATATTTACCACCCTTTAGAGCTTGAATTATTTCTTTTTGGACAAATTATTACGACTAATATACGATATTGGTTATCAATTATCATTGCGACTTGCAACATTTTCCAGGTACTTATAACATTTGTTTTTATAAGATCAACATAAAATATTACCTTGGTTATCAGTTATGGCCCTTTTAAATAGAAAAATTAATTTCTTACAATTTTGACTTAATATTTTTTATTGATGCTTCGCTCTTAGCGTGATATTATATTATAAATGTATAGTCTTCTTCAAGAAATGGACTAGTCAACAAAAAAAACATTTTTTCAATTCGAACTAGTAGTTCCTGAGATTAGTGCCATCGACGAATTGATAAAACAAATAAACTGTTCAGCTTTATAATTGTATCAATATATTAATTTGCATAAAATACATCATATAATTATAATATATTTACTATTATTTTCCTGATTGTCTATTTGTTAGATCTATTTTGTGCAATAAAAATAGGGAGTGCAAGAGTAGCATATTATAAATGATGAGGTATCTTGGCTGGTTTGAAATTATTTTTATTAATCGAACGTAAAATATTACTATAATATGACCTATCTCACCTACTTGATTTGTATCATTGACTGTGATAAACAAGTTTAAGTATGACAAAGTTTTTCGCGTTCACCAAAATCAAAATAATATTTAGTACCCTGGACGTCGGCTGACGAGGAAAAATAGGATAAATAGTATTTCACGAGGAATAACTACAAGAAATCTTAAAGCTTGAAATATATTTTAACATGGTGTTTTGTAGTCAATCTCGTGCAAACTAGATTTATGGTCGGCGATATAATATATTATATTATACACTTCATCCTAAGTAAAAGCAGCAACGCTTTAAAAGGGGACTTGGCTAAAAGAAACCCGTCGGTCTCGTGTGATTGATTGATCGATTTCAATGGCCTGAAAAAATCTTCTAAAATAAAATAATAATATCAAAAAAAACTTACATTATACTATGCATAATTTATATATATATATGTTAAAAAATTTGAATTCTGTATAACAAAATAATATTATTATGACAGAATTTCGTTTCGGAAAAGTTTCAACTGAAAACGTTTTTAACGTTTAGTCGAGCCCCTTGCAGGTCAGAGTTAGTTTGTCCTCTGTCTCTTACCGCGGTTAGAGTTAAGACTGACGGCTGATATTCTAACGACCGCCATAACGTAGTGATACACAAATGTACTTGCACTACGACGAGACCGTACGTGCAGTATACCGTAATACCGTTACAATATAATACAGTGTGTGTGTGTGTGTGTGTGTGTGTGTCAATATTTACGCGGAGCAAAAATTATATTTTCAAAATTAAATTGGGAATTTTATACGGTAAACGAGTTTGGTGAGTTTTGTCAGATTCAAGTCGGTCATTAAAAATAAGGTCAAGATACGGAATTACAGATGGGTATTTTTTTATACATTTTATTTTTATTTTATTTTTTGTTATTGTACAACTCTATTGCCATCATGCGATAAAGTATGCTAAATAAATGTACTGTATACAACTTTGACATAGCACGGTATAATCACACTACGGATACCGTGACGGATCTAAATACATAAATTATATAATATTTTCGATACGTTATAAGCGCATATAAACACATTGAAAATGTGTGCTAATCATAGCATTTCGGGATGTAGACACTGCGATTTTAATACATTCATAATATGATATTATTTGTTTTCCGGTAATAACAAACAATGAATTATGGATGTTTTCATCCATAACAATCAATCCGCACAGAATCAAGGGACGAAAAGTAATATTATTGATCACGCTCATTTTATCGCGACCAAATGACGTGACATCGTGTACAATTCTTCATCTTTATTCAATCGATGGTCTAGCAACATTCATTTTTACCATCAAAAATACTATAAAAAGATGGTAGTTAAATTATTATTATTATTGAACTATTTCGGCGTAGTGCTATTAATGGCATTTAATCACATCCAAAAGTTTGCAATGGAAATCCCAAATTAAAATGTTCATCGAAATAAAAACATCAATATAATGGCCCATAAAACATAAATATAAGAAACACGAAACTGTCATCAGTAGACTCAGAATGAGACGTACCAGACTTATCCATGGTAACCTCAAGATCAAAGAAGAACAACCCTCAACATACAAAACATGTGGAACACAAAGTACAATTAAACATATACTGACCGACTGCCGTCAATATGCCTCATAAAAAATAGAAAATCACACACTCGAGCAACTCCAAGAAAGCTTAGGATCTGAAACAGATAAATTAATTGTTTATGATGCAATATGATTATTTTTTTGTCTATAATTCAAAGCAAACTAATTTTCTTTATTGTAATACGACTCAATTTTACTCGTATAATAATATAAGTGATTTTTTGGTATTGATTAAGTCAATTAAAGGATGCTATATAAAAAAAATGTAGTTGAAACTTTATTTTAAAAGTTTTTCATTTGTTTTTCGGTTGTAGCTTGTCAATCTTATTCTGTTCTTCGGCCATAAATGTACCTTATGCATTTATTGCGTTCATCACTTCTACTAGATGCGAGTAACGCAGAATCGGTATTAACGGCACATGGAACATTGGTAAATAATAAAGGTAAACCGTTTCACCGGTGCCCACGTTTTATGTAGACGTTTAAAATTAATTCACTTCCAACTAATACCGACGAGAACAGAAATCACAAACTGCCGAAAACCTCATAGAACCCCCTGCAAACTAGTACGCAATCGTGCATTTGGTTTCCGCTTTAATTGAATAATATATTAGTTTAGCATAAAACATTTTCGTTTAAATTATCGGCCCTCGAATATTCGCGTATATAATTCTGACGCTTGTTTACGTTTATTCTTGGAAATTCGTGTCCTGTGTTGATTATGAATACGCACTCAATATAAGCACGATAAAGACTCGGGATAGTTTTAAATAGTTTTGTTTGTCAATATTTGAATAAACTGTTTGTAATTTTTATGTTATTTTTTTTACATCGTTGTTAAGTGATGCGATGGTATTGTCCCGATTACGTTCATGCTATTAATTTTAAATCATATAATTATATTAACTCATCTAACTGGTACAAAGACATAAAACACAAAGAATTTTTATCTTCCTTCGAAAGTTGGATATCAAATCGTAATCCTACCAAAGGAGGAGCTGAAAATTGCTCACGATTTTATTATTCTGTTTTACCAGATTGTAATAATTTAAAAGAAAGAGTTTTTGATCTGGAAAATTAAAAGATAAAAAAAAATGACCATCAAATGCTATGCGAGTTCTTTCTGAGTGTGTTAATATGTTTTATCCAACTTTAAAAAAAAAATGCTTAAAATATTAAGTTTTTCTTCTACAGTATCAACTGTGTGCTGAACAAACTTTTTTTAAATTTTATTTACGTTGTATTAAATTATTCTTCTTGAGATCAACTACTAGTTAAAACGGACTGACTAGATTAGCTCAGCTATCGATTTATAATAATAACAATAATAATAATAACATACCAGTTAACCCGTAAATAACGTTTCAAAATTACGTTGCTTCATATTCAAATAGGATGGACTAAATTTTATAATTTTTTTTGAATCTTATTAAGTTTTTATTATTATTATTACTATTTTATTAATATTACTTATTAGTTTATACAACGATAAGTTATTATAATTTTATACTAAGGTTATCAACTCTATAAATGTGTTCTTAATATTTGATAGTGTTATAAAAACATTATGGTTTTTTATGTATTATACAGATAATTTTCCGGTCAAAAAGTTATCCCGCAAGGAAATTAAAAAAGTAACAATAAAAACAATATATGCACTCTAGACCACATGTCGAAAACCAATGCGTATACCGCCGGTCGGTTAAATATTCCTAAGGTTAGGTTAGGTTAGGATAAAAAAATATAAATAAAAACGATTTAAAACCGCTGCAGTTAGTCATGATTTTTTTATTTATTTATTTATTCGTTTTTTTTTTTCTTTGGTTTCGTGACTTGTGTTTTTAAACTCTTCCGGAGAGTCCACCGTCACGTCGGTCCGTCAATTCCGGCGAATCGTATGTGTTCAAAAGCCTGCATCACAATCCGGTTCCCTGGCAGATGCTAAGGATATATATAGGTTTCTGCATTAAACACGTGTAGTCCTAGATTCATAGTGAAATGAGTATTTGGTCGAAAAAATAAAGCTGTACAAATTGTCAAAAGATAATGAACCGATTTTCAAGCCTGTCCGCCGGTTAACGTAAAGTGCATTGTGACCCATGGAAACGGACGATGGTCGGAGGTTTTCTGTGTATTTAATATTCAAATAATATCTCCCGCGCCGTGTGCTTTTCGTGACACGAGTCCGTGTTGTTTGAACACACGAACACGATTAGAGTTCAGCCCGCAGAAATATATACATATATAAATATTGACGTATTGGTGTTGCTTATTCACATTATGAGCGTATTATGTAAGTCAGTTACCTTTTTAACTTTTACGGTTCGATTTTGTTTTGGTTTTCACAGTTAAATACGTATATTATATTTATTTATTTGAAATGAGACAATAACATATTATATTTATACAATATTAAAATTCTTAGATAATAATCCCTTAATAACTATACGTAATTATTAATATTCAAAGAAAATAAAATTAAAATATTAATTTTTTTATAATTGTTGATACCTGATATCTTTAAGTGATGCTTGTGTTAGAACAGGGAGTTTTTGAATTAAATTTTTTCATTAACGTAGAGAAGAAAAATTGATTTATACATGTATACCTACTATAGCAAAATAGTTACAAAAACAGAAAAATAATAAAAAAAAATTATACTTATACCCAAAAATATTATTATTGCTTAATAAACGAATAACTATATGGTACAATAATCAGTAATCTAAAATAATAATAAATAATATATAATAATAATATATTTGGAAACGTTATTTTATTGTGAAAATATATCACCATCGTAAGTTAAACCAACACGACATTCTTTCCTCTGTTCAGTAGATATACATGAGTCTATTTTAGTGATTTTACTGACAGTTATTAATCATCATTGTTAAATATACGTAAATATAAAATTAGACAGTTCACGTGTTGGCAATATACCATATTTTTTCTTTAAACTAATCCCAAAATAAAAAAAATGTCAAACCAAACATAATAATATGCAGATTTTTTTTCACAAGTTAGGAACGTACTTCTTTTTTTCCCCTCCGTTCAATTTCATCCGACGCATTCAATCAATTTTATTTATTTAATTTGCATTCAAGTTAAATGGAAACGACCGATTGTATAATAGATTTCAACAGATATATTATATGTAATTCTTAAAGATAACATATATATTATCTATATGAACTATATAATACTATATTATTTTTTATAGCTACTCTAGAACATTAACGTAATGAGATACTGAACAAAAATGATATTGGAATGGGTATGTCATGATTTCAACATCAAAAATAATAATAAATTGTCTATTATATGAATATCATATATCGAACTGCGAACACTAAACCAGGTGGAAATGCGAACAATAACAACAACGATATTGTAATGAATGATCATACACAATTAGAAGCCTGAGCTCAGTAAATTTCTGCATCTGGTAAATTGTTGGGGTGAAAGTAAATGTACGTAAATTCTACCAAAGGTTTTTCTTTTAACCGGGTAAATGTTTTTGTTAAAGTCGAGTGATTCGCTTTCTAAATTATTTTGCAAAAGTTTTAAAAATATTATTTATCGCTTTAGGTCGGTACGTAAAATGTAAAAATGTTAAATGATTCTTCGCACTTCACTACGTGTATTTTACCAGTAAATTCCGCATCTCTCTAAGAGTATATATAAGGTGCGACTACTCATTAGCGGTTATCGTTTTGCGGACGCTCCAGGATTCAATTGAATCAAGTGATGCGCAATAATGGGCCCAGAAATGTTTTCCTTTCAAATATGACTGCGTGAAAATCAATGTGGTCCGAGAAAGTCGAAACAGTGCGCGGTGCGCGACTGATCTATTGGACGGGGGGGAAAGCGTAATAATAGGTTTATGTATCCGCAATCGTTTTGTCCGCGTCGGTGGTGCGCGCGAGGCGAAACGTTTCGCGCTGCGCCGCAGCCGATTGATTTTGTTTATCCAAAACGGTCGTTTGTTTTCGCGGAAGTTCTTTGTGAAGGCGACACGAAACGTCACGGCCGCAAGATGAATGGCCACGTAGTAAACGGCAAACACGGCCGTCTTCGGATGCTTTGCCCATAGTCATAATATATTGTGTATCCGTATAATTAGCGGTAGGTTGTGAGTCCGTAAGACGGCGCGAGGGTTGAAGCGGACGAGATAATTATGATGCCGAGGCGGATATTCATCCCGACAATGGCAGGTTTGTGAAGATATTAGCAGCGCACCAGATGATCCGTAACGATCGCTAGAAACTTAAAAGGTTAAACACGAATCCATAAAGACGCATCTCGGCGGCGGGCGTGCGTGTTACTCGGTCCTAAGGGCGAGAATGGAAAGGAAAAAAGAAAAAAAAAACACTATAAATTAATTTGCCTCGAATAATATTACGTATGTGACGTTTCATCGTCGATCTCACGAAAAATATGGACTACCCGTGATTATTTCGTCTGCGTAAGCTTAACCGATGATTGCGTTGCTGTATATACACGTATATTGTTAAGTACGTTACGGTTACATGGAAATGATACAAAAAAAAAAAAAATGAACTTAGTGGTCAATGTTATCGTAACTATAACAACACGCCCTGAGCGTCGACGATTTAAGATGAATCGAGCACATAATTTGTTAGCAATTCATATATTCACATATAGTCTGTATTGGCTCAGGTCTGTTAACAAATGAATATTTGTAAAAATATAATTATAATTATATATCCATCAAATAAAATTTTTAGGGACCTGTTATACAATATATAATGTTAAAGGTATTTTAACGATATAAGAACAAAAATAGAATGTGTACGCCAGAAGTGTTTCAAATAGTCTATTATAGTGTTGTGCATAAGTGTTATAATTTTCCAACATAAACTTGGTAAAGGATATTGAAAAATATACTACATTATAAATTACAGAAAGAATATTACAAAAACAAAGTAACTGTATGTAGATATTCGAGATAAATGTTTGAATAAATAGGTAAATGTATAGGCACCAACGGAAAAAAAAACATAGCGAGCCACCTATTGAGCCTCATCATAATCGTGTTCTTTGCGTGTTATCTTACAGTGTTGTTAAGGAACGATTCTTTTTTTGAGGAACGAATGAATTAATTCCTTATTTTTAGGAATAGGAACGTAAATATTTTTTTTTTATCTATTTAGGTATAGATCTTGATTTATACTGACTATATATTTGAAATAATATTTTTTACATATTAATTGACAATCGTACTTAAAATTAAAATATTTAAAATAATAAAATAATTTTGTTAAGTAGGTATTAATGTAAACTAAGGTAACTAGGAACCAGATATTTTTTAGAGGGACGTAAAAAAGAACGAGTTCCTTTCTTATAGAAACGAGGAATTTAACGTGTTCTTTTTAATATTAAATGAACGAGGAATTGAACGAATTTCTATTTATATTAGAGGAATGAGGAATTAAAGGGATTCCTAAATAAAAGGAATTTTAAGAACATTGGTTATAGTGTATGAATGCCGAATGGTATAACGATGGTACCCATTTCGCGTTCCTAAAGAGTGAAAGAGGTGAATATGCGGTCAGTGATTTAGCAAAAATGGTTGGTTTCTTATAATAGTTGCTAATGTAACATCATTTGTAAATAGTCTTTAAAGACAGAACATGTATAAATCATGTGTCTTACCACTGATTCAATCATTAGAAATCTTAAGAATTCTTAACAATAGATGTCATGGAGACTATAATCATTGGTATTTTTTAGTATTATTGAGCCCATTGACAATATCAGGATTTTTATCCGGGTTACGCCTAGTACCATGTTTGGGAGTGCAATTTATATTTAGTAATGCACAACTTTACCTATATCATATTTTGTTCACACAACGAGAATCGTTTTATACGCATTCACAACAAAACGAAACGTTAAAAATGATGTTTAAATATCATTGTATATATTATCCAATAATCAATATTATAGATGTGTATTTATTTCGACTGATTTGGTAACACAAAACGTATTGAAATGTTTATGCGTTAATTTAGTATTCTTCTAGCTTTTAGCAAAACCTACATTATTGAATTAATTTTTAATTTATGTTTAAGATATAAGTTTAATGAAAGTATTTTAAGAGTATGTTATGGCTTAAGAGATTATTATTAAAACATAACAATCATGTCAGAAGTTTTCCTTCCAATTTTATTTCTAAGAAAATTAATATAATTAAAGAAAACTATTCAGCATAATAATTCACTGGTTTCGGAAAACATAATTTATTTATTTTTTCAATTTTTTATAATTCAGTTAGATTGATAATTCGTTTATAAAACGAGAATTTCATGGTAAATTAACAGTGAATAAAAATGAAAATTTGTAATTTATTTTGTAAAACTTTAAAGTGATATAACTCTAATAACTCTTTTAATGTCTTAATATTTTGTTCTTTATATAATTATTTTATAATCAATTAAATAAAACTATCAGATATTATTTATAATTATTATTAAACATGTTGAGTAAACTGATAAAAATCTTAGTTTTAGAAACTACATATTATTTTTAATAACTAAATATTATTAAAAATCATTGGACATTGTTTAAAGCATGAACAAAATTGGAATTATTAAATTTGAAGTTTTAACATTAATATTATGTAAATAGACAAGAGAAAAATGAACTAATATTTCAATACTATCAGTAACAAATAAAGAAAAAAAATCATAATATGTTGTGTATATAGATGGGTAATATAATAACATAAAATAATATATTTTTAACAAAATCCAACGATGATTTAAAATTATTTCAATGCATTTTTGGAATTATGAAAATCGAAAGTTTCTAGTATTAAATGTAAAGATGATATAGGTGTACAGCGTTTACTAAAATGTTTAACCATTCTTAAATAGTGATATACTTTGGAACCACTAGTTGCATAAAAATCACTAATGGATTTCCCATAAGTTCAATTAAGCGGAAGAACTGCATTTTCTACCTGATGAACATTTTGTGTTAAATTAATAAACGAAAATTAAATTGTTACCTAGTGATACCGTGACATGATTATTATTAGCTTTTTTCGATGCAAATACGGTAACGAATACGTTATTAAAGCTGGTTATATTATTAAAATTTACGTTGTTGCGATTCTAAGCAATATTATCATTATATCCTACGGTCCGTACGATAAATCTTTGGACTACGCTTGAAACACGACACATTTTTACGCATTGGTAGTAATAAGAATACAGGTGCGTAATACTATGCGAATACCTATTATATTCCCGGATTAAATATTGTACTCGTAATAACTAATAAATAACATGGAATTAGAATTTTGAGATATCGTTTTAACAATATTCATAAAATTATTCTACTCGTGATTATAGGTACTATGTAAGTGGAAAATGTTTTTATTTTTAATCATACGAAATACTAATTCAGTGTTAATAACGTGAAAATGTTGATGTAACATAAAAATGAATGCGTATTGCAGGATAAAGTTTTTATTTTTATTTTGTGATTTACATTTTCGTTGTGTAAATAATTCCTCGTAGAGAGTGAGAGACTTTTATTTAATAAAAAAATACACAGTGAACGGCCTAAGTCAAACAGGTTGCCTATAATAACACAGTAAGTATACTTTTTAGACTTTTCAGTTATTCGATTGTGTAAACAAAAATATAGTATTATAGTTTATAAGGTTTTGGGTTACATGGTTACATATCTAGATATTATTTTAAAGTAAAATAAAAGGAAAAAAAACAAATGAAAAAACAAAAATAAGAAAAAAGATAAAAGTACAGAATATAATATAGAAAACGTAAGTATAATACTAACCATAAATCGTGGATTACATAGAGTTCAGATGATGCCGAAGAATTATATATTTAATGTATTCTTCATTATTTCTAAACTGATTGTTCTAAGATTTTTTTTTCGTATCGTATTTGTTTTGAAAATATCTAATATAAGTTTGAAAGCTGTGCCTCTGGCACCGAACCGTAGTGTTATTCCAAGTAAATTAGTGTCCTAAACTTCCCAGTTTTCTATATAATATTGACGTTGTATATATGGGAAATTGTAGGTAAATATAAATATATTTTTTCCCCGTTTTCTTCATACCAATTGATGTTGTTTGTTCCCTACATCGGATCAAATATTATGTTTTTATTTTTAAAGCGATTTAAAACTATATTATATTATATCGACGCACCGGTTTTCATCTCCCGATTCTGTTTCCACTGTGAAATGTACCTTTTCGTAGACTTCGGAAGTAATTTCCAGTCTAATTATGTGTGTATGCATATCACATGGAAATCGGAATATTTTGAAACACGCAAAGTAACGATCCATTATACACAATAAAAGCACTATACTTATTGTATTCTCTGTCGTATACGCCATGTAAAGGCTTGACGTATAAAATAGATATTTTTCGGTAGATCAATTCCCGGACCCAGAACTAGTAGGTGTAAGACCTGTTGTAAAAGATATATTTAGTTCTTCTTCTGGTAACCACGAAAACGAGTACTGCGCAGAAGTTTCACTAAATAAAATCCCTCAGATTTCACACTCTACCACTCTATGAGGTCGTTTTACGCTCCAACAACTGACCACCAAAACGAGTACTGGATGTTCGAGTATGAATTTAATCTACCTAGGTAAATGTTATATTATTTCCTTAACTGACCACGAAAACGAGTACTGGATATGAAAATAATTATTACAGAGCATTAGTACCTTTTAAAGTTTACCGTATATGTAAACTCTTACCAAACCTCGGGATACCAAATAAAAAAGAAAAACACTTCAAATAAAATACTTTCAAAAATAAAACTCAAACTCAAATTAAATGAAATATAAAATAATATAATGCCAAAGTTAAAAATATAATATCAAGTTCACAAAACACACCGTAGTTTCCACATACCCGTGGAAACGACGGCACCTCCACTAACCCGCAGAGGCGACAGCCCGATTCTCGGCTTGCCGCTTCCTTAAGTATGCATTATCCGTTGCCAAGTCAGCACTTTTTCCGTGGTGGCGAGTTCCGGTGTTGGCCGTTAAATTAAATTTATATACAATTTAAATATGCTTATATGCTAATATATAATATCTTATATATTTACAACAGTTTTTTCTATGATTATGAAATATACTTATTTGACAAAAGTGGCATATATATTTTACAACAACTCGATAAAAGAAAAAAGAACTACCCTAAGTACCTATGATTATTTTTCGACGTATGAAAATTGTTCGTATATTTACTTTATTTTCGCCGTACAATTATTTATCGAACATATTTTTTTTTCAATATCCTCCTCGCTTTTTCAAAACACGTTTTGTACATTAAACTGCATTGGCAAGCCCTCTTCCTCATAATGGGTTTGTACCTTTGTGCGAGTCTCCCCCACAGAACTCTGACTCGTCCGTTGAATAATGACATTCATTTGTAATGAGAACAGAGAGTGTCGCTTATCGCAGCCACTACTGTCAACATAATCAACTATTTTGATTACAATCAATTTCCTGAGGTATATCGACCGATGTCAGTAGAACTGATACATAACAGTACGGCGAGAAAACATAACCAAATCGAATGAGAAAAATTTTACAATTAAAATTGGGCTTATCGAGTTGAATTGTTTCTCATTCAAAGTATGAGTCTGAAGTAAATAACTTAAGTTTAGATACCGAAAATTCTAATACGACATTTCTTAATGATGTTTTATTATACCAATAGTTTTGATCAACTAAATGAACATATTTTTTTCTTCAAGCAAGTATTTGTTTTGAATAAAGTGGTTACAAATTTTAATTGTTGTTATTGTTTTTTAATTTATAAATTAGGTAAAAAAAAAAGAGATACATAAATTTTAAAATTTCGTAATTAATTGTCTATCATTTTCTATAAATATAACAACCGTTACAATGAATCTAACCATTTATTATCCTTATCGTATGAAGTTTATATCCTATGATATTGCTTTAATGATCCGTTTCCTATACTTAGTTTTTATTATGAGCTTTTATATTATTCGCAGAGGTTCTGTCAACACGAATATTTTAATTCTGCATGAACAATAAAATATTGCTAGATATAAATATATACTAGACCAGGATTATTTGTCTGGTTACTATGCAGTTTTTTTCAGTTTCTGACCACTGCGCAGAACTGTTTTGAATTAAGTTTCTCGTTTTGCGTGTATTCAATATACGATATAATTGTATTAAAAACAATCACAGTCGATAGGAAATATACCATACAAATTTAAATAAGCCACTATTATAAATATTTACTTCATAAAAGTAATTTAACACACTGTGTTATCAATGTTATTATTAATTTTTATAACGGCAGTAATATATATTATTTTACCATTGTTAGAGTAAACATAAAAAAGTATCCTGTTATTTTTGTTATAAGAAATTTACGTCATTTTTTCCCTCTTTTGATTTTCATACAATTAAGTTCATACTGAACTCTATTATAACGTATTAAAATATTCGCTTTTCGTGGGCTCAATGCATATTACTTTTTAGCTTGGAGGATGTGATTTAATTATTCCGTTTTGATTTATCATTGGAAATAAAATAATATAATTTAAAAATAGACGTATCTTTGATATATTTAGTGTCAGAATTCAATGAGATTAGGTTGAGTAAACCGTATAGAAACCATGACAGATTATTATAGTGGTTTAATGGCTTTCACAGCTTTTTTTAATTTTTAACGTATTTTAAATATTTATTCCGATTTATTGCTTTTGAAATATTATTATGGAAAACAATTTATAATTTTCACATTATTATCATAATAATATGAATATCTAGTACGGTTTTATAATAGTCGTATTCCATGAATTGCACAGACTACTGACAATTATTTTGATTGATTTTGATTAGTATTATTTATTGAAATATTTTTACAAAGTTTATTATTCTATATATTATACTCTGTGCAATATATAATTATTTATTAATTTTTTTCGAGTTGGAGTGATTCGGTTAGTCAATCAAAGATTTTCACAATCATTTGTAACGTTTTATTATTATTATTTTTTTTTTTTTTAAATTAAAATGAATTATTTTTCCAGTATTGTTTTTGTCGGCAAATATTGTATTCTATATTCAGATTCGTATTGATATTTTTTTGTCTGGTTAAGCAATCCAAAAACCAACCGGTAATGATTGGGAAAATATTCTCGGGACACACGCGATGGAGTGGACGTCTATCCAAGACGTTTTAACGCCACTCCAAACCGATATACCGATGAGGTTAGTAGAGCGCGTGATGGGTGTTGGCTTTGTTAACAAAACATGTCGCCAACAATGGATATCCCTATGCCCGCCTGTCAGACCGCTCGATTTTCAAGCAGAAAATGCGTACACGACTCATAGTAATGTAAAACATAAAAAAGATTATAACTGCGTGCGACGAAATTGCCAGCGGACGGGAGAAACCTCCTATCGGATCTCGTCGAACAAAGTGCCTAACTACGCGTTATGGTCGTCACATCCGATACGTGTATAGAATTAGTGCAAGTTGATTTGAGTGATTTATTGAGAATTTGAGAAACGTTTTCGGACTAAACGTGTGTGTGAGATTTGTGAGTATTTTGTTACTTAACTTATTATTTTTATTGTTTGCTCTTAATTGTACCCGATTATCTACCGTTTTCAAAAACATTAATGTTAATTGCACAATGTTTAAAATATTACAATAATTATTTAAATAAAAACTCGATTTAAAATAAAAATATCATTAAAACCAAATATAAAACATAGATATAATGTCCTCTTCCAGTTAGATATTATGTCGATTTACTCTTATATAACAACATGAAACTGGTTTTAGAAAAAGACTCATTCTAAACATAACTAAATTGCGTAAGAATTGTGAAAATCGATATAGATTTTGGATACATAGCCACATCATAGATACTTGATGTATATATTGAAGTGACATAATATTGTTTGTAATTAATTAGTTAAAAGTATTTTTAAAATCGAATTGCGGCTGATACCTTGTAAATCTTACCTAAAAAATTCGTAACTTTATGTTTTTTTTTCAAATTTATAAAATCGGAGTATATATATTTACTTGAAATTCGAAATTTAAAATATGTTGTACAGATAACGTGTAATATCAATCGATTCGATGTACTATACTTTGCATAGGGAACGTACTATATTATTATAAATAACTTATGCTATATGTGCTATAACCTATAACGTTGATTTGTACGGTGACGGTTTCCATAATGTGTATGTTAGCAGAAAAGATGATCGTTTTTCAAATGTCCAAGCCATTATTGACAATTTTTGATGATATATTAGGTATTTAGATATTTGTATCTATTATATTTAATCTATATCTATATATTTGTATCTAAATTTCCGTATTATTTTGGGCAATGCTGTAAATTGAAAAGACTACAGATCGAACAAACTACAGATAATCTCAATTCTGTCGTATGTTATCGACTTATGGTTATTTATTTTTGTTATTTGCAATAACTGATTGTTGTACAACGCACATCAAACCCTGACTATTGTATTGTATCGTAACAGTGCATTTAACAAATATAATGGTGTTTGTGTAGTATTTAAGAAAATTATTTGTATTTAGTATCTTCTAAAATATATTTAAATGGAATGCACTTAACATATTTTGACAACACAAATTGCATTGTTAATTGAAAAAGAAAAAACAAAAAAAAATTTAATAATTAACAAACGTAAGTAATGCCTTTTTTTCAATCATAAAGAATATTGTGAACGAATTGAAGAAATAAAGCAGTCTAAAATAACGCTATTCACAGCCAGGACAAAAGTAGTGTACAAAAAATAAGGAGACTTATTCATAAGTATGACGTTATTGTTAACAATGGTAAAGCTCGTCTTATTAAAATCATCGCCAATATGGCGGAGAGTGTGCGTTATTATGCGGGAAAAATAAAGAGATTTTAGATGTAATTCATTCTACATGAACATCAATCGAACTATTAAAATACTGATGTTAATACCACAATGGAAACAATAAAGGTTTATTTAAGTCTTTGTTCTGATTGACCTAAAAAATCTTCGAACCCAAAAAGTGGGCTTGTATCAAAACCAATTTTACATTCAGCATATAATTCCCGGGATTAACTAAGATTTATAATGGATTATGCAATCACAGAGTGTAAACGATTTTCGATTCATAATGAACTATCAAGACCACTTAGCCAAGTTTGTTATACTTAAACCATTACAGAAAGTCAAAAAAACGCGAGGCTTAAATCGAATACAATTTAATATCATTGTATAATTTAGCCTCATTGCCCTTTTTTTTTTTAGGAACTCGTAACACCAATTACTAGTAATTTATGACAATTCCTTGCAATATCAGACATTTTCGTTATTGACTAGTCATTATTGTTGACATTAAATGATTATCATCTTTTTCAGTAACATATACATGTTGAACACGACGATTCCTTATTCCCAGTAGTCAACCGTTCAGTGTGTGTGTGTGTGTGTGTGTGTGTGTGGGTGAACATTTTATTTTCACCCAAAAACCCTATAGAACTATGTAAAACTATGTAGAACTATGTGTAACAATGTATATAATGTTTATACGTTTGTTTTTTTTTTTTTTATTGAAGTTTCACCTTAATCCGAAACAACGCAGAACGCGTTTGAACTGTTTGAAGTGTGTACATTACATTATTCACCGTGCATTCACTATTTTGTCTTTAACGCATCAATTCCTTAATCGAACTTGACGTCGGAAAGCGCGCTTTCCCGTGCGCTGTGCAGCCGCCTTATCCGGTGGTGGATTTCGCAAATCCGCAAGTCCGGACGTCCTACTATATCGTCTGGCTGGAATTACTATCGACTGGTGAGCACAACGGCGTATTACAACATGATAATACGGGATGTGACTGCGGCGACTTTGATCAATCGCCCCAAAACGCACGTGATCGGTTGATCTCGAAACACACAAAGTCCGAAAATACGCGTACGCGGCGGCGGAAGCAGCTGTTTCGGACCTTTCACTTTTGGCGATCGAACGTTCATAATATTGATGGAAGTTTCTACCGCGGCAATGTTCAATATTAAGTTTACCGTCAGCCTGGATTGACGTCCGTCCGTCCAAAGACACGACAAGTTGATGGTTTGGCATTATTGTTGCCCGACGGCACGCTCTTTTGTACAAATATCATGGTCGAGGGGGTTGGTTACAAACAAATACTTTTGGTAACTTTGGTGCGATATTCCTTTTCTCACGAAAAGTCTCCAACCGGCTAACGTGAAATAATATAATATTTAGGCACCTTCATTATCCATCATTATTTTGCCCGATGTCGACGATGGGCCGACAATCTACACGAAACGTGTGCATTGTGATTGCCATTGAAAATCATTTATGAAAGATACAACAACAAAACCTCGTTAATCGTTATACTACACACCGCAATTTAAACACAATAATAATCTATCAGGTTTGATGGTTTGCGATTTTGTTTTGAACCGTACATGTTTATTGTTTAAATTCCATTTAAGATAAATGTTCGGTTGGCAAATTGTTATTCCGCACGTTTGGGAAAAATCGTTATACTAACGGTTTAATATTGATAAGGAAAAAAAAATCATTGTATTTCATCATCAGTAAACGGTATACAGTTTTATTATCTTTGTTTTTGTTTTAAACCATAATACCTTTTTAGGAGAAGGTCATTCTATTTATTTTTTCGGTGATCATATTTTATCAAGCAGTTTAATATTTTCAGTCGTGATAATTATAGATCATATGTTTATGCCCAAGAAAGTATGAACCAAACTTACGAGTGACTAGGAATGATAACAATAAAAGATGATTCAAAAGATGTATGAAACTCTATGTTATAATAATGTCATTAAATTTTTACCTAATATATCTGTACAAAAATGTACCATATGCACAAGTGACTTTTGTTATGTTGAAAAAAAAAAATGTAATATGTCTATTGATAATTGATTATCAAGTGACAAAATTATGATTTATGAGTGATATGAATTAAAAAAATGATCATTCAAAACAACTGATACTGTCATTTTTTAGGTTATTAATATGCATTGTTTTCTCACATATAATTCCCTATACTTATTTATTTATCTCTATTTTCGATCCAAACCGTTTCAGTTCTAAGAATATTAATTGTAACTAATAAAAAACAATTCAAATCATAATTCAAAAGTGTATTGTTAATAACGCATACTTAAGTATATTCTGTACATAAATTATAAACTTTTATTTATTTTCTTAATTTAAGTATTTAGGTAATAATTGTGTTTCGAACTTTACATTTTACTGATGAAATATGCTGTCAGTTATAAAATATAGTTTGGACTTTTAGATTAAATTGACATTAAATGTAATACTTAAGACACCAAAAACGGGTATTACAGCATGAGATTCAATAAATAAGAATTTATCTCATTAGAAGTTTTAATTCAGTATTCTAGCTTAATGATAGTAGCTAAAACTATATTGATTATATTTAATACTATATGTAATTATGTATTTACACTCAAATAATTTTATAATTCTTTTATACTTTCACTGATACTGAACATACTCATTTATCAATAATCTAAATTATTATTTAAATTCTAGAACAGATATTTTATCTAACATTATTAAAATAAATTATGTTTAAAGTTTCCATATTATAACTATGGATTGACGAGATGACGGCTTGACAGAATTATATATCTAATAATTAAAATTAAAGACCTTAAATTAACAATAGGAAATAATTAAATGTTCTGTTATAACTCATTAATTCATTATTATTTATTTATTATTACATGTAGTGTTGCACAAACACTTGTTTTTAGTACGTTATGTACGTTATACCATGTGATTGCATTCTAATATAAGTAGGTATTTGAAAGTTGTAGCAGCTACACACACATTTTTACACATTTTATTCGCTTTGCTATCAATTATTAACCTTTAAAACTACTTTGTTCTATAAATAATTACATTGTATGTTTTTAAATATACTGTGGTTACTTTAATAGAACAACGATGCTGAAACATGATATTGATGTACAACACTCGAAATATGTAGTCCTGTTTTCGATCATATCATTATGTTATCAAGTAAATCAACACTAATAATTATAACTATCAATGAAAAATTATCAGGTAAAGAATAATATTTTTCTTATACTCCAGAATTATCCGCTTTTTTTTACAGAGAACATGACAATATTTAAAATAATTTCTCTACGATGATTGTTATTAACATATATTTGACCATGCATCTGACAATGGTGATATTATGAGTTTTTTCTTTTTTCATTAACATAATATTATATGTTTTTTGGTCAAGGTCGTTATATGGAAGACTGGAAGAGAGATAGAAAAAAAGAGAACCTTACACAATAATAATATGTACTTTTCGTCATGGCCCATAGGTTTCTATGGAAAACGATTTAAATAAATATAATACATTTTACCATTATAATTCATTAGGCTAATTTCAACAACAGTTTTGTTCGGATAAAAGACACGTTTGATTTAGAGTTAAGACCACCCGAGTCGTACATGCATGTAACTAACATGCATTATTAGTACAGTATTATGATCGGGAATAGTAAAAGCTGCATACACCATTGTTTAGTTAGCATATATATGCGGTGTATGGTGTATACTATTGTTGTAAATGAACCGTACAATATAATTAATGAAATGTTAAGCTGTTTATTGATTTAAAATATAAAAAAAATATTGTACTCCATTTAAAATTTAATGGTTGATATAGAGTTTTTCACCATTTTTAAGTTCATTAAAATAATTGAAAAGGCTAGATAGAATATATATATAATATTTATTCTATGTATACATTTATTCTAATGTATATATATATATATACATATTGCGATTCAAAATTCAGATTTAACGATTTAAAAGATTATCATAAAATTGGATTAATTAATAATTACATTGATTCATTAGTATTCATTATATGTTTCCGTGTAGTTATCTATTTTAGATTAATATATTTTTTTCTTATTTTTCTCGACTAAGACTTTTATGTATTTAATTTCAGTATTTTAAAATACTTATAATAAAATATTTTTCCGGATTTTTTTATTATGAGTTATAATTTGAAGTAAGTAATAATGATTGTTAAAGCTAGTTTCTTTTCAGTTTTTCAGGTTATTCTAACCTGTAGCAGCTTTTGTCATTGTGTACGTTGAGGGAGTTTTAAGATATTTATCAGGTTTTTTTTTTTTTTGGAGCATTGGCAGTTGGCACTATGGACATCATATAATATGTATAACATTTATCTATAGGATTGGAAGATAACGATTAGCTGATCACTGCACTTATTTGTGTCCTCTGATGTGAAATTATTATCTAGGTTCATGTAACAATATTTACAATGATTCTTATATTTTTATTCATTTATCTATACGTCTATTTATAGATAGAAAGCTTACGCATACATTTTATTATAATATTCCGCTATTTTTATCTTGGTTATTTCTCGGTAGAAGAAATCTCGTTAACTGCATCATATATATTAAACCTACTCTATAAACAATAGTTGTACTTAAAATTATTCAAATTCAAACTGACCTATACACTTTGAGCTCAAAATATAAAAACAAATGCCTTGGGTAAAATAATGTAATATTAGAACGATTTATTAAAAACTATCCAAGACATAATATATTATATACTCATACGAAATAAAATGAATTCTTATATGCATTAAAATATATAATGTATGTAAAATAATACTTTTGTACCAGATACACTTACAAAATTAATTTTTTTATAGTTCATAGATTTACTTAGTAGTTTTTATTTTATCCATTTTCTGTAAAATACTTTTTAGAAACCAAGGAAGTTTAAAGTATTTATTTATTGTTTTTATATATATATATACAAAAGGTAAATATAAGTTCTCAAACGATAATAAGTTCAAATTGACCAATATCATTATACATTAAATGTAAATTATTAACAAAAAAGTTACTAGTTATTGAATTTTCTTATGACGATACATGATTCATTAAATATAATTAAGTCTTATAACTTAATTGTACTCGTAACCCATAGAAAGTGTAAAATTTAATTCAATAAAAATAAGTCTATAATTCTCAGTGTATTAATATTTTACTGACGGTAAAAAAAAAAAAAAAAAGAATCAGTTTTAAATATAAAAGTTGTATGGCCTTCCATATATTCATTACCAATTTCACCGAGTTTTAGCCGTTTTAGGCAACCGTAATATCAACATTCCGTTATGGTATTGAGTTTTTGACAATTGAATAAGTATGTCACTTATCTTGATTAAAGAAGTATCGTCATTGATCTTCTGAGTATTGATAAATAGTACGAAAGAAAGACGAGTGAAATATATTTTATAGTTTTGTTTTCACATCGTATGCTGTAGTTGTAGGTCCACTATTTATGTTATTAGAATTTATTTGTGTCGGAAAAAGGACAATTTTAATAAGAAACTGTGGATAAATAATAATTATTTTCTTGAAAGTCATTAGAAACCGACTTAAATCAATGAAATAAACACTATCATTACACGCGGGGAAAACGTAACAGAATGTAGCGTGAGAGAATGTTACTCTCAAATAAATAAAACGTAGCGAAAAGACATAAGAAATAAATACAACTTACATACCTCTTGGTTTTTAGAATGCAATGAAAACATCGGTCTAAGCGAATATTGGTTTACTCCATTAAATGTTTACAATGAACCAAAACCTATATATAGATGTTAAGCTTTTATATATTTTTCCTCGATAGTGATGAAAAACGTTTAAGGGTTTATCTTTTTTTTGTCTCTTTTTTTTTTTATATTCCCGTGAACTATACTTTTATTGAACATCACTCCGGCAATATTTCAATCTAAATATTTTTATTCTTCGAACATAATAACAGTTTTTACGTTCTTGAAAACTATTTATAAAATACCGACTGCCATAGAAAGAACTTGTTCATTAGGTGTTTTACAAACAACATTATTATTCGTATTCTTTACCGTTATTTGCCACTATTATGTAAACGACGTGCGTATTATTATTTTAGAGGTTTTTATTGACATTTAAATATAATATTGTAAATGTTATAAAACGGTTTTGGTTATTTTTTACAATTATTATTGGTGTACAAACGAGATTTATAACATTTATAATATTCAGTGCGAATTATTTGTGACAATTGATATTTATGTTTTTAAAAATATATTTACAGCGAAATTCAAATCCAACACTGTCAATGTGTATTATACGTTTTCCTGGAAAATCGCGAAAGGAAATTTTACCATTGAAATATTTAAAATGGTTATATAAAATTATATAGATCAGAGGTCTCCAACCTATGGCCCGCAGACCTGATGCGGCCCGTCAAGTTTTTTTAACTGGCTCGGAAAGCTAACTTATGTTTTAAAAATATTATAATGATTTTCGAATTATTAATTTCCTTTTTGAATATTAATTTATTAGGTTATAAATTATAGGTTACATTTGTTTTTTCTAGTGTTGTTTTTACAATTATATTAAAATAAAATATAAAATTATCTTATGGTCAGAAAATAATTCTTGTCCATCTTCTATTAAATTTTTTATTTATGCATTCCTAAATAATTTTAACCCGCGATTCCAAGGCAAATTTAAAATTCGGCCCTTCATAAAAAATGGTTGGAGACTCCTGATACGGACGATCGATATATTATTCTCTTTCGATTATTCCGATTTCGCAACATACTATTGAAACGAGTGTTTAGACGTATAATAGATTGAATAAGATCCATTGAAAGTTCAAAAAAATAGTGCCTTTTATGTTAGCACTATATTATGTTTAGCACGTCTCAATGCATTACTTAAGCTATTCATTGAAACTTAATTACCAATTGGTATGATGGTGTTGAGATTATTTACACCAGACGTGTTCATTTTATTTATTGCAGTTGAGATTTTCTGAACGATCCGATGAGGTAATTTTAGAATCTGAATGAAACAAGTGAAACTATTAGTAAATTATCACGATGTGTGCTGTTTTGTAATTTTATTTTTTTATTTTTTGTGTCTATGTACTGTAGATTTAGACTAGAAGGAGTGAAACGTATGTAATGCAAATCAATAATTTTTCTGGAAGAGAATTTCACCTAGTTGGTACGTTGGGAAAGTCATATTTTGAATTTTCCAACAGATTTCCGAACAATAGTAAAAAACTGCATAAAACACTGTATAAAGTTTTTACCTAGATAGGGTATACAAACCCGGAATTCGTTATTTTGATTGTAATAGTGACGTAGTGAAAACTTCTCTGGGTACTTGTGTATTGTATAATATATTATTATTGCATACATATATTGTTATCATGATTTTTATAAATATAAACCGAACCAACCGACTTCTTTCACTTAGAATAATATTTTCAAAAGCAATAGTACTTGGGTTCGCATTCTAAAAGACCAATAAATCAATATCATCCATACTCACCTGCCATCCGACCTGGGAGTCTCGACGGATCAAGAAGTCTTGCCCCTTTTTTTATTTTATTTAATTGTTTCATTCACTCCTGAATTTTTGACTAGCAAATTTTGGCGTCTGATTTATTGTCATTCGATAATACGATGATTTTCAGCAACGTAATTATATTGGATATAACAACGCAAGACTGAGTACTTCATTTTTAGCGCGTTTTCAGTTGATTTAAGCAGGGACGGATAATCAGGATAACGTTATAATTTGTGAGCTTATTTGCGAAACACGAGCTGTTTAATATTCATTAATATTATCTATAATTTTTAATCATTATTGTCATAAATATTTATAATTTTAATATTCAACCGTTTAATGTAACTAAAGATAAAAAGCAACATACCTCTGAAAAGATTTTTATGTGATGAAGTTTGGAATACATACCTAAAACTCTAAAATATTTAGTAAATCAAATGATCGCGGAATACATTTTATAAAATTAATCTAAACAGGTCTTCCTAGAAATAATTATTTTTAGAAAATAATATATAATACATATACATATCACATATATATTTATCCGATATTATAATGATAAATTTTAGTTTAATATATAATTATTATTGTTTATTTGAATATATTAATTTATTGCAATAAATTTCTGTCAGTGAATAATATCATTCTTATTGTATTTGGAGCTTGTATTTTTTATATTGTAATATGTAAGCATGCAATTTTTAATTATAAAAATAGAAAATCATCGAAATAATCCTTATTCATTAGTAACTCTATTTCTAGAATTGAGGTTTTTCATTTTTCGCTTATAACGGTAAAGTAATCCCTTCATATTTTTGTTCTCCAGTGTTCAAAATTCTAAACAGATATTGTTTTAAACCGAGTCTTTGAACCTGAATAGCTAATTCGAATTTAGGGTTTCCTGGTGTTTTAAAACCATCAAAAAATTAAAAATTAAGTTTTTAAAAACCATGCAATTTGAAAGGGAAGCGTAAAAAAATAATAATTTTTCTCTGAACAAACAGTAAATTTTATTTTTATAAATATGAAAAATAAAGCAACAATGATAATTAAGATATTATTTTAATATAATAGATTGTCGTATTTTGAGATTTTTTTTAAAAAAATAAAAATTAATGTTACAAATTAATATTAATTATTGTTTACTCGAATGGCATATGCCATACATATAATCTAATATGAAACTATGTATACATTTATATTAATATTAAAACATTTTATATTTCCGCAAGAATATATTTCATGGTCGGAAACTCTTCGTACAATTACATCATACCATTTTTTTTGAATAATTACGAACAAAATAATTAATAATGTATCTATTATAATGGAAAGAAAAATAAATATTAGTTACACAGAAGTTGGCAATCGATAAATTGTCCATTTAGATACAAAAATAATTTAACGTAATCAGATAATTATGCATTAATTATTTCGGTTACACCTCCGGTAGCGAGTATAGTCGTATATCGCCACTACCTCACACGAGACATATAACTATAGTACCCCTAGCTTATTCAGCTTATAAAATTTACATTTGTTGAACGAAAAACTATCTCAAGATGAGCTTCTTGATTATGGTATAATAAATACAAAATAATATAGTGTCTGATATACGAGAAGTGTGATATAAGATATAATTGCATGACATTTGTTTAATACGAGTATATTCATGTATAAATTATAATATACCTGTACGAGAGTGTTCAACGAGATCTGACGAATGCAATAACATTTATTCTGATCAATGTTTTTTTTTTTTTTAATTTTTCTCTTTATGTACATTGGCGCCTATATCCGCGTTTATGATTTGCGGGTGTATAAAGCAACCGTGAGAGACTGGTCGGATGATATTGTTTGATGTCGGTGAAACATTGAATCAGCAACACAATTTAATGAACTAAAATAGTGGACTGTATTTTAAACATAAAAACACTAATAGTGAACAATGGTCGGCCCGTTGCCGGCAGAATGCGACGCACGCGATTTAAAACAGTATTTGGCCCGACGCCGTCAATGGAAACGTGACGGGACGCAAAATGACAATGTTCGGCCCGAAGCCGATAAAAACGCGACGGTACGTGATTTAATAATATTAGAAATAAGTGAACCCGGTGATCACGCAAAATGAAAAAATCAACAATCACAATTGATTAAATTGCATTTTACAAGTGTGTGGAGTCCGGCGCATGCCGGCCTTTTATATCCGTAGTGTACTATAACGCGATAATTCTAGAATAATTACTCGGCTACGCCGCCGCCCGCTAACCGGTTTTTTCTAGAAAACTCAGGCGACAACCGTAGACTAGTGGTACCCGCGAACTACCCCGAGAATATTTGAGACGTTCATGAATATTCTACGATCAACTATTGCGAACAGTACGTGTATTACAATTGCATTGGTACACGTACTTATAATATAAACGTTTTATTTTTTTTTCCGAAAATAAAAAAATAAATATAAATTTGATTTAGATATTTATTCCAAATCTAATATTGGCCATTTTAAGGTTATTTTTTAAAATTAAAAAAAATTGTTAACTTACTATTAATATTAATTAATATTATATAATTTGTTGAAATCAACGAAAATTCCAATAAACAGGAAACAGCACGACCACGGTATTGGTAGATAAGACCGGGATATCGATCATTAGAAGAAATTACAGTCACCATAATAAAAATATTTAAAATTTGCCAAATTTGAAGATTTTTAGATTTTTCAATTAAATTATTTAATTATTATTGTTAAATTAGAATTATGTTTATTACAGTGCTGAAGAATAAAATTATTTAAAAAAAAACAAGAGTTATTGCATTTGTCAATTTTCCGTGCGGTACATCCTGTATAATTATACATAGTACCTACCTAGTTTGTCAATTTTGTAAGACTTATTCATTTATTGATCAACAAACGATCTCGAGATGAACTTTCCGACGATGTAATAATTGCAATGGTATTATAATATAATATAGTGTCTGATACACGAGAAGACGTGTCGTACGACGTTTGTTCGACATATTCATTTATCAATAATATACACACTACGTACTGTGTGGAACTACGTGGCTTCTCTATTGCAAATGCCTCTCTTTTGATTCGTGGTCGGAGTCGTTATTGCCTGCACAAAAACGAACGCTTGATAATGACTTTCCCTCCAGCATAAACGCAACATTGCCGTCAGCATTATTCCGTGCGGTTTTGCGGTTTGTGTTTTGCAAATGATATTAGTCATTTCGTCCCGGGACACGGCCGGTGACGCGGAAAAGTGAGTTGCGGCTGTGCGTCTCTCTTCATTATAACACATAGGTACAATAATATATTGTATTCTTGCGTTGCCGACGACGACGACGATGTGCACAAGGAAACTTTCTGTATCTTTTTCCTTCGCCCCGCCATCGCCGCCGTCGCCGCGTGGACCGTTCGCATTCCTCGCCGTGCGTTTTCGCACGCCACTTACCCTTTTTCCCGTCGAAATAATCCTAAACCGAAATATAAATGGATACCGGATTCAGCGGTATCTTGCCGTCAGACGGTATTTATTATAAGTACTGCAGTTTATCATACGGAACAGCGGGTTGACCGCACATTTTTATTTGACCACTTTCCGCCGCACGGACGTCTCCAACATTTTTTTTTTCGCGGTGGATCGAGCCTGATGATATGAATAGCGGGCGAAAATTACTCGGAAATGCACCCAGACATAGAAAATGTGATCGAAGACGGACAATAGATATTTTCCGACCGTTTTATTATTTTACATTGTGTTTCGAAGTAGTTGTAAAGAATAACAACACCTGCGGAGAAACAATAATGTAATCTGTAACTGAATAAATTATTATCTAAATAGGAAATTGTCGGTTTAAAAATAATTATTATAAGATTTTCAAAACATCCGTTGGTTTGACGGCTCAGGTAAAAAAGCTTGACGGGTCGCAACGTGGAGAATCTTAATCTATAAAGTCAACGTCACGCTTCGGAGTCTTATACGCGTGGCGTATCCGCAGCATATTTTGAACTATTCAAATTCTCGCGTGTGTATAAAAGCGACCATTTTTATTTTTCCTAACCTCCCTCCTACAACGGTATAATTCCACGTTTGTGAATTTCTTATTACTCATGGTCTTGACGTACTGACGAACGTATATTATACACATCGACACCGCTATATACAGTCGCATTCAGTTGTAAAACCACGTTATATAAATTCGAGCGGTCTTAACTTTAACTGAAGGTAACGCATTTACTTACCAACGAACATGCGGATAATAAAAATATTATTATTATTTTCGATCGATGAAAGGTCAGTTGCAATGCGCCAATACGAGGAGACGTCGAGACGGCTTTGTTCACGCGTGTACAGAACCTACGAATGTTGCAAACCGTATAACATTTTTGTATTTTTTTATGGCACGTGTATTGTTTTATTTTTATTAGAATTATCAAAACCGTGCGCTGCATTTCTCATAATATGTAGTACAATATTTTGATAAACGTCTAAATTCGTGTGCTGAATCTCTATATAAGATCCATTGAGATAAAATAATCTATATTTATATGTATAACTCAAATAACATTTATACTTACTGATCGGCGTACAGTAAAAACACCAATTCATTTGAAATCATTTGGTAATTATTATTATTTAGTAATTTAAATTTATTCACCATATATTTATTTATTTATTATTTATTCACCACATCATTATATCAATACAATAATCAAAATTACATTATTACAATATTTTTAATGATAAGAGCTGATGCGTATACCAACGGAGCAAGCTCGTTTCTGGTATACGGTATTACTATGTATAGGCGCACAGTGCGAAAGGATTTTTCAAAAACAGAATTTTTAAGGCTCAAAACTGTTTTGGGATGGATATAATATAATTGTTTCACTTTTTGGGTACATAAAAAATAAAATTATAGGTATGTAAATTAATATAGTATAAATAAATAAAAATAACTTCCTATCATTAAAATATACAACAATTGCGCGTTTTATTTTTTTACACTTTTCTAATAAATATCAATCTAAAATATTTAGATCTTTCTGATGATGACGATTAATTTATGTATAATTAATTTACTCATAGTGTAAATTTTATAATTTTTCAATTGATTCTGATGGAAAACAAAATAAGGAAGGAATGATGCGCGTGAGCCACAGAAAACGATATTTGAAATTTTTATATGGGCTTAATACAATATTGTATTTCTATAATCTATTCAAAATTAAATAAATTCTTAGTTTGTGTCTGGCTGTATTACCATTAAATTATTAGGTAACCATTCCAGTTTTTTACTCATAATTTTATTTATATAGTTACACATAGTAAAAACGACAAAAAATATTTTCACATTGCGTGTAAAATGCTCTGATGTATTTTAATCTATTATTAACTGTACTTACAACAGAATATTTTTTTCAAACAAATTTTCACACAGGTATAATTTCCAACTTTTAGTATTAATATAAGTTGTCCTATGTAACTGTGTATGTTATTCAGAATATTAAAATGTATAAAGGTGAAAATATTATATACGTATATTATTTTTTAGTCAACATTCTTTCATAGATTTTTGTTTACTAAAATAACTCGAAAAAAAAATCAGAAGCTAGAATTCTGTTTAAAACATAAAACATCCAGACATGTATTTTATTTTTCATTCCTTTTTTTTATGTTTACATATTTTCATAAGTTGTTAGACTTCAAAATGTTATGATTGTGTATTTTGTTTACATACAATTTACCACAGTAATATAAGTAAATCAACAACTTTTCCCGTTCTTAAACACAATTTACTATCGATAATACGACGAACGAATGAATTATTAATTAAAATTTGATTAAATCCCAATTTGTTGTAAGTTCTGAATAGACGCGATTTCAAATCTATATTAGGACAATACGAGTAAATACTCATCCGGTAGGATGTGAATTTTCCACGTGGAGAAAACACATTGTTTATAATTACCTTTTGTTCATTATTGTATGGTAAATGCCGTTCATACATTATTCCTGCTTTTCCCCGTATTTTTTACATAGTCATTTAAACGCGTGGAGTTTGTGCGCATAACTTGCGAATTTAAATCATTCGTCGATCCACCACTGCATAGTATATAGTGTACGTTTGTTGAGTATCGACCGTAGTACCGTACACAATTGTTTTTATGGTCAATTAGCAGATCTAGATGACATATATACCTATATTATATAGCTGAAAATGGTACATAATTGTGGTGGTCGAAAGCGATAGGTCGAAAAGGGGGAGGGATGGGCAAGGGAGAAGAGGGAAATAATAAAAAAAAAATTAAAATAAAATAAAATAGAAATCCGCGATGGAATTGCGTGTAACGGCGTTAGGGTAAAAACGACCCTTGTAAAAATCACTCCGATCGGTTCGCGACTGCATATTATTATAATACGTTTTAGTCGCGTGCTCGACCGTTGGCAGGCGCTTCGTAGTAGTGCCGTTATGTACGTCGCGATAACGACGATATGAAATTATAATAATAATAATAATAATAATATATATGTGTGTGTGTGCACGAATGATGGTTTTCCGTCCGGGGTCGTCGACGGTGGCGGTGGCGGCGTAATAAATCACGGACGTATAATACACATAAAAATCGGTGTGTCAGGTATGTATAGTAACACATCCGTGATGGATGATTGATTCCGTGGGGCGGCGTTGCCGGATGTAAAGCGCGTAATGCGGCGATGCCCCACAAAAGTTATTATCGGTTTTTGACGGCGGTTTTATTGGTTTCGAAGGACGGGAAAAAAAGGGGGGGTGAAACCAGGTAACCATGATTCTTTTTTTTTGGAGAGGGTGGTAAGGGGGATGGAAATCGACGAAATTAACACAAGCGTCTGGGATGATATGAATAAATCCGTCTTACAGATCGGACATGTGTTTGCGTATGGATTCAGATTATCAAAACCGCCTTTTATAAGCTGATAATGTTGTCGACTGTTGCACCTGTTTTCGAGATCCCTCTGTATTCATATTGTAATATTATACAATTATACTATTCGTATACCTAGAACTATGAGACTATACGACCACTCAAAATGTGTTAATTTTATGCAATTTATTGTTGCTGCAGCTTTCCAATCGTATTGATTGGGTTGCTTTGCACACCACTACAAGAACGCTTATTTTAAGCTATACTTTTTGACACGACTACCAAAAGTATGTATATATCTCCAATTATAAAAGAAATATATGCATGGTATACAAAATATTAAAAGTCATTTTGTGGTTAAGTTTTTTTATGTTTTTTATGTGTCCGACAAAAATCACTAAACCAGTAAAGTCAAAACATAAGACTATCTCATTTCGATTTGCGGCATTCTAACGTTGAATAAAAACTGATTTGCATGTAAAACATAATACAGTGTTGCATGTCTAGGACTCATGATATTGTACACAGTCAAAAACTATACAAAAAAGTATTAAATTACATGGTATTTTTTTTATAGTAAGTATAATTTTAACTATGACATACATTGCTAAAAATACTGCCACTATTCATTTAGTGTATTAAACAGCATTATTAAAAACAAAACATGTACCTCGAAACATCTTAAAAATGAGACAGTTTTGCGTTCACTTAAGATATCGTAAAAAGCCACAAGTCTAAGTACGCATTTGGTTTTAGAGGGTATTACATGTAACAATATACATTGCTAATGCCACATCTTAAAGCATATTATTATACGACCTCTTATTTATACCGTATACATAGGGGTATAATTATTTTTGTATTTTAACTATGTTTAACTGATCGTTATGCGGTATTATCTATGAGAGTACAAAAATCATGCTGATTAGTATATGTACTGAAGTTTTTGATTTAAGGCGCGTTATTATTAATCTTAATTGTTCTCTTCATATCGATTTTTCTCAAACCCCTTATATTTTTCGTTGTTTAGGACTTGTTCTGAGTGTTATCATAGTACAGTATATAAGACTATATACAAAGTGATCTTGGGCTAGTGAACATTTATTTACGTATATATGTACACATGTCATCACATACCAAGTCCCGTGACAATGTAACCGTTATGTGTCGAGTCTACACTGCAGTGATGATGCAGTGGTGGTGGTGATGGCTTTTATGCTGTGCTTTTTCATTGATCGTTTTTTTTCGTTCGATTATCTGTGCAATACTACTTGGGCACAAACGGTTTACGTCATGTACGTCCACTGTTATTTTATTTATTTTCGATTGTTTTCTATCTCGAGCCCCCACGACGGTTGTCATACGTGTTTTTAGTCTTACACTTGTTCCACGGTCATCATACCGCTGTGGAAACGAGACCATTACTGAGTTGAAAGCATCTAAGCGTAGGAGGCCAGGGGTCTCCTATTTTTTTTCTTTCCGTTCACGTCTCCAATAGTAAATAATTCAACACAATTCTTCGCTAATATCTGTCCCGTATAAATATTTACTTGGATGGAACAAGTTGTAGTCATACATTTATTGCTATCAATAGCAACTTGTTATAGCTTATAGTGATATAAATTCTGTTCATTATTGTATTAATATTGATTTATAAAGCTATATAGCTATATAGGGCTGGAATATCAATGCGCTTTGCATTTTTTTCAAATTTTTCTGTGGAATTATTGATAATTTTTTACACGTACTTTTTATTGTTGTTATTTTTACATATATTATTTATAATTTTTTTTAAAAAATATTGACAGTTTTTGACTTAAATGACATTTATTTTAGAGCTCATTATTTAGATTTTTTGGAAAGTAAATGAATTTTTAGAATTCATAAAAGCATTAATAATTTTCAGCCCACCTATTTGTTACGTTCGAATAGATATGCCAATCATGTTTTTGCTATAGTAATTATTATATAAACGATTACGTTAATCTCCATCGCCACAAGTTGCGTACACTTACTTATGTATGTACTTATGGACACCACATGGATTAACGTAAAACAACCGTAACCAAATAATATTTCTTCGGGTCGATAAAATTGAAATCTATCCATAATATTGTCGACAACCAATGTAATAAAAATTATTCGAGTGAAAGCCAAAACCTATATGAGCTTACGTTAAACCCAATATAGTGATCACGCAACTACGATTTTCATAGTGTCACATATATATGTGTGTGTGTGTGTGTGTGTGTGTGTGTTTGGTGTGTATTATTCATTTAAAATTTGTGTGATTGGCCATTGATTATCATGTCGGCAAAGGGAGGAAAGAGGAGTAATGTTATTCGATGGCAAATCTTGGTGAAAAAAAAAACAACTCCCTTACGGTGGTAGTGTAGTTTTACGGTAGTGGTTTATGTTTTTACTTAATCGCAACGATATGTTGGTTCCATGATAAAATAATTGTCGATGCTCAGTGTAAGTAAATCCAATAACGATCACCGATTTTGTTCGTTTATTGGCCGGTGATGTTTTATATTTCAATATACGTACCTCGATAACAAATTCATCGAGTTTTCAGACGTGTTTCACCGAAAGTCCGTCATCTATTCTTGTTTCAGGGATGGAGGGAATGATGAATTCGTATTTTATATACGCGTACATGTTTATCTGCGATGGTCCGTGGTATTTTACATATATTCTGTGTAATAATAATAATAATAAAAATCAACGGAAACGATAACGCAGGAAAACGGACGTATATATTATTATACGTATTGTTGTATGTACACATGCAATTCGGTTTTAATTACTATACGCAAATCTGTTCACGCATTCCGTACTGGGATTTTAATCATTTTCAGTTACAATCGTTTTAATAATTTCCATTGTGCCCAATATAGTGCGTAGGAAATAATTATAGGTATTTAAAAGTTTTACTACGCGAGTACTTTTAACGATCCTATATGTGACACAAACGTCACGAAAAACCAATCAAAATTTATCGTTATATCATCGTAATATAGCTAATGCGCTGTTGGAATACGTTTTTATGAACTACAATATATATCCCATACGAAATTATAAAATTTTTATAATTAAATCTGATAACATTTTTGGCAATTGCAAATATTTTAACTATTTATTATAAAAATAAGCAACCATGCTGGTATTTGTCCGTAACTGCTAACGTGTTCCAAATGTATCAACTAACAATTGATGGTGTAATAATATTTAAAACGTACAAATGTAGTACGTGCTCAAGGTCAATTATTTTTAAGAACGGTACATATAATTTAACGAGAATGTCGATATCATTTTACAAATTGAAGGGCACAGAAAGTCAGAAAGTAATTTACCTGAAACGAAATAAAAAATCAAACCATTAACAAATTGATTTTATCACGATGTTATCCATTAGTATTAAATTGAAAACTATATCTTGTGCAATATTTTAGCACACACTATTATAGTTATCAAAATATAAGTATGTGCAGCGTTGTTTTCTATACTGACTATGAAAAAAACATTTAGTACACCTAATTAGGAATAAGCTAATTCAGTATTATAGGCACGAACCCCCTGTCCATCCAGTTGGAGAAACCACAGTTTTGCACTCAGGGACGAAAAATCTCCCTTAAATTTATTATATTACTTTTATGGCGACGTAATAAAATGATTTGAAAATTATTTTTACTTCAACTTTTATAATATGCTCAAGTTCATCTTGCGGAAAACCTTATGCATATTTCTGTTTACGCTTAGTTAGACCTAACATTTTTATTTTTTTTTTTTTTTAGAAAAGAATTACATATCAATTGTGAGTTTTCTTTTTTCACGCTATTAACTCAACATTTGCCAATCATTCATTACTTATACGTATTTATTTCACACACTACAAACTTTTAAGGTATAAATTGGTCATACCCTTGTTTCATATATCGTGTATTTTTATACTTCAGTGCGTAAAAAAAGTGTTTACACAAAATATACAATTAAGTTTATTGTTTTAGAGTGTAATATAGCAAATTAAAAATTATAAATTCAACAACTAATAATAATCACATGCAAATCAATAGGAATATAAATGCTATCAAATTCTACCGATTAGGCTTTTTCAAAACATATTAATAGACATACACGGCGTGTCAATTAGGCAATTCTGGTACATTTGTGTATACGTGAACGATTTGTAGTTTCTAGTTTCCTACCACCGCGAAACAATGCATTTTATCAAAATTCCCAAAAGCTATAATATAATTATTTTTTTAGTTTTCTTGTTGTGCACCATCCGTGTACACTATTTTGTATGTTTTTATATCTTAACGATTTCATGATGTTCATTTTACGTTTACTAATAACAACAATGAATGCTCGTATAAATGTTACTCCCTTTAACCGAAAGAAAATGATTTACATATTTTATTACAATATCAATGCAAGTTTTGTACTTCGAATTTATTAATTTAACCTTGTTATTTACCGAAATGTACTAAGTTTCAATTTGTTCGAAGTATAGTCATATATTAGGGGGAAAAAATGTATACTAATAATATTTTTAAATAAAATGTTAATAGCATGAATTTTAATGGTATATGTATATTTTACATAAAAAATTAATTCATTATGAGGATAAAACTTTTTATTGCCGTTTCATATTTTTTATTACAAGCAATTCTATTTCGAATATTATATTTTGTCGTTTATTAGGTTTTATAAATATGAAATTACAAGAAAAAAACGGAAATCCTTTGTCTCGATATTTTAACTGTAGTTTTATTTCAGCTTTCAGCTGAATTAACAATTTAATTTACTATACATTACATACACCATGAAAATTAATCGTCTTTTAAAAAATAAATTTATATAGGTATATGATAGTTCATACTACTTAGACATTATTGTAAAACTATGCCCGGGAAATATTGGTCTGTAGTTAGAATCTGTTAGGTAAGACTCTGAACTAATTTAAACAAATCAATGTTTACGCGTCGAATTATATCAATCAACTTTACATGAAACATTTTAATACATTTATGGAAAGTATTAGAAAATTATATGACATTTTTGTTCTACATATATTTTAGTGAAAACTTAAATTATACTTACCAAATAAAGAACAATAAATTTATATATAAGGTGTGATATTAATATTTAATTGAGTGGTTGAATTTTAAACGTTTACAATTCACCAAAAATTATCTTTTGATCAGTTCAGTGTAACTTTATAGAGTTTTAGAACAGTTTATTCTTAGACACGTCTTCCTCGGAAAGCAATTTATGAAAAAGTTAAAAAAAAAATGTAAGCCTGTCACTTAAACATATATCTGTACAATGTAGGCTGAGAAATACGACGAAGCTTTCAATCCTTTTGAAATAATCATTACTACCAGATAAGCCGAAGAAAAACGACAAAAAACGTTGATCATAATCCTCGGAGTAACAAAATATTGAAAATAGTTTTAATTTTTTTTGTTTTCTTTTGTTATACGGTAAAATATTATCATCGAAAACGGTGTTGTGACGTAATTGATTTCGCGTTAGAACATATTATTAAAGCGAATGCGTGTATCACTTTAACGCGCGTCTATATGGGTAATCATGACATAGTATTCGTGAGATCTTGCAATGGGATAGCCGTCTGTTAGAATTCACATTGTTCAGGAACGTATCGTGCGCGAACGGCATATAATGACTTTTCTTTGATTTTATTTCATCAGCACCGTAAGTCGCATTTCGTTCACTTTATTTCCTGTCACACAATTCATATTATATACGAAAACTTTGACGTAATACACAAAGCCGCGCAACATATTATCGCGGGTTTACTTTGTTCTTAATGTTTATGAAATCGTTCGGCGTTATTTTTAACTTACAAGTGACATCGTTTTTAGCGCTCGAAATCACATTAACCCCACGATCTCTGGAAATCGACACGAAACCAAACCAAATACATTATTGTATTTTTGTATGGTCGATGGTAATTTATTTTCACTTTATATTATTAATTTACGCGTAGAACGCGTATGACGGTATAATATTTTACGACTCCAGGAATATTACGCTTATTATATTTTAACCGATGCGTTCAATTTTAAACTCATCAAGTTGTTTTCCCCTAATCCAAATTTTTTTTTTTTTTAATACATGTGTGCTTGTCTTTTAAATCAAACTCTATGGGGTTATTTTTTTTTTATGTATTCTTCTAAGCATTTTTATTGCTTACAATCTGGTTTTCAATGAATTCGCTTTGTATAATATCTAACTTTGAATCATTTTATTACAGTTTATATTTTTATTACCATTAATATAATATGTGATCTATAAAAACATCCATTATGATTCGTGTACAGTTTTTTTTAGGTTTATAGATTATTCAAACTTCAGAAAAATTAAGAATTTGTTTTTATATTATAATTTTACATTAACAATCTCTGCTACACAATAAGCTCGATATAACATAAATGCATCGGTTAAAACAACTTCCCATTAGTGAGACGTATCAGGAGTAGATGTAGGTGGTGATTGAGGTGGCTGAATGTAAGTGGCCTGAAAATAATAAATGTAGAGTCAGTAATGTATTTTTTCTTAGTCATTGCTGGTACGGGTGGCTTATTAGTTTCACATTAAAGTTATTTGAAATAAATTAAATAGAATTGTGTTAAATATAACTCATTATATTGGATACTTTTTGACGTATACCTTCATACTTTGGCGTATACTTTGGGATACCTTCATAACACTTGAAAATTCCATAAATATTGATTATAATAAAAATGTTGTTGACATAAATATATTTATTTTGACAGTTTATTTTATGTTAGAATTAAAAACATTTTATTTTGACTATTTAATTTTTTTAAAAAAAATCCTAAATTAAGCTTCAGCAACCCGTTAAAAGTTAACAAATTATGTGTGTTTAAATAATTACTGTGTAAATATGTTGACTTTAGTGTGTGACAAAAATGATTTTAAACAACCCTTTTTCCTTAAATTATTATCTCTTGACTGCCAACAGGGTCGTAACTATTATAGTTGATAGATAATTGTTATAAAGAAACCAGTCAACATATTTGTATTTTGACGTAATTTCTTATGCAATTAATACAAATAATTGGAAAATTGACAATATTTTACATTTAAATAATAGAAACGTTTTTAAATATGAACATTTTATAATACATATATTCTATAGTTAACTTATTTGCTTCAATATTGCTTATTTTTAAATTAATCAAATAGAAAACGAACGCAATTAAATATTGTTAAATCATTGCTATTGAAGCAAAGGTCATTTAAACATGTGTGATTAATTGTCAATGTTTAAAAACGTTATAACAATATCTAATTGCATTCGAATTCTATTTGATAAATTTAAAATCAATCTAAAAAAACGCTGCCTTTATTTATTTGTCTGATCTGTTCTCGTATAATAATATTCGACAGCATCTTCAATTCACAAAAGCTCAATAATAAATCGATATGATTTTTATGCATTTCAAACAATATTAATAACTAGTACTATACATAAGGTGAATTTGTTCGTAAAGCACTTAGTACTCTAGCCTCTAATGCAAAATGTAATAAAGTTAAATGAATATTGATTGTTGCCAAGTGTACTCCGCGGTACGTTGTTCTGTTTTCGTATTTCTATTATACACGTTTACTGCAGTATATATAGCAGCCGAATTGGTTTTGAATGTTTGAAACTGTACATGACACGGAAACCGTCGATAAATTTATTACTGTTTAACTAATGACTTCGAGAAAAACGTATTTCCGTTCCAAAACATAAAGTCTATAATTTATAAAAAAAGGTTACTTTCACAAAATACCAATCAACACCTCATTCCATAAATCCATCCTTTTCGAAGGTTCTTATCAAACATTAAGTTCGATGACTTGCATATGCTTGTTACACGTGTTACCTACCATATTGGTGAAATCAGTACATTGCAGAATTTTGTAATAGTGTCAACAATATAAATATCATGCCATAGTAATTTATACGAAGGCGTTAGAAAAATCGTTTGCAAGCTGCTTCATCTTTTGAAAATCGTCAGAACGATAAAAACCAAATTCGTCATCTCATCATTGGGTAAATAGTGGGATTATACATTATATGGTACTAAATTTATTAATAAACAATAATTATAATTATACGTAGTTATATTTTATATAATCTTTATAGATAATAATTCGATATTTCTGATTTATCGGCCAATGATAGATATCGATTTTCCTCCGTTTGTAATTAAAAACTTGACAATATTTCAAGTGATTAATTAATTTTAACGATAAATTCAGTAATCATCGAAAATTAAAGTGGATTTTTTCGAGAAAGGTGCATTGTATACTGTTATTATATAGACAACAACAACATCTAAAAAAAAAAAAAAAACGTTACACGGAAGCCCCCATAAGTCATCTCCGATAAATACTTGTGCGGGAATGACTATTTATTGGTTATCTCACATGATATTATTGTCGGCCTCATATGTGAACATATTTCAAACACGCCTATGTTCACGTGTCGCGATGATCGAGCTTACATTTCTAATTCATTTGGTCGTAGTCAATTTGGCTCCCGTTTCTCTAATCGGCTCCCGTTTTACAAAAAGGTCAATTCCCAAACGGCTCCCGTCCAAAAAGGTCTAACAAACAGGTAAATTCATAAACGGCTCCGGTTCTGTATATCACAATTTCCTTCTCACTTTATAAAGACTTAGGACTGTCTCAAATAGGTGTGGTTAAAAATGTCTTGGTGTAAACTATGTATATTATTAAAATTATATAAAAAAAAGCGTATAGTATAATATAAAATTTTAATTTTTTAACGTTAAAAAATATTCAAAAAAATTTAAAAAATTTATAAATAAAAATATTAAAAAAATCATATATCGAGTATCTGAAGTTATGTAATTTTCAAAAATATAGTCGTAAACTTTGTCTATTTTATCATCTGTGGGTTTGATAGTCATTATGCTATACGCTAAATCTTTATAAAGTGAGAAGGAATTTGTGGTGTACAAAACCGGAGCCGTTTAGGAATTTACCTGTTCGTTAGACCTTTTTGGACGGGAGCCATTTGGGAATAAGCGAACAATAGACAGGAGCCGTTTGGGATCCGACGATTCATTCGGATCCTCTCGTGTATTTCTTCTGCATAATCACCCGACATTACTGAATCCTAACTTAATTTTCAGACGTTCGTTTGATCTACTTCCCTAACGACCCAGCCATCCTTAACCTTTGCTTTTCAGGATCGTATTGGCTGTGGTGTCATTATTTACAGCTACGATCGTAATATTATTACGATAATTATACTGAACGGTCAGAGCGACAAATCTATATTGGCTCTTCGTAATATTTCAACTAACCGTTTCGTATCCCGTGGGCCTACTCCGATTCGAGCGCTCGATTTTCATTGTTTTGCTATAGACGCAGATTTTCGGAAGCCAGAGGACATATTTTCCATCGCGCCGATTTGCATTTTTAAAAGACATCATTAATATAATTCGAAAAATCACATCAGTTTTGCACGTTTTTCCGTGCCAGTGCATATTCCCCTACGTATCGATTGAAAATCATAACGAAACCAATCGTGACGAAGAATTGAAAACTAGATTTTCAGTTATGTTTTTTTTTTTTTTTAGTCGTTCGATGGTATAAGCGTACATTTGCCATTCGGCGGTTCTTTTTATACAAGAAATATTAATTCATAGTAAAATGCGAGTGTGATGTTTTTCTTTAGACCATTATTTATTACTCAAAAATTCTTTCTGCAGTAGGTGATTAAAAAACAATTTAACTTTTTACAGATATTGTTTTCACCCTTTATCTACGTGCGTTGATCTGAAACTCGAGTGTAGTCAAAAAATTATTACTATTTCTCATAATGTTATGGTCGTTTTAGCCGAGTTTCTTGCGTGTATTGATTACAAAACGCAGCTAATCACGGTAAAGTTTTGCGCGCTGCGTATAACTCTCCGAAAACTTGACCCTCAAAGTTGGCGTGAAATGGAAAAAATAAATATATAAAAAAAATACTATTTCATAATAGTTAATAACGATTTTTTTTCCTCCGTTAGGGTACCGTGCAGACGGTTCAAACGCGGCAGCCAGTGATGCTACGACGATGACGATGGTGATGATGATGATGATGATGATGATGATGATGACGATGATGACGGCGACCACCTGCAGCGTGACCTAAGCCGCCGGTTATGCGCGGGTCGCCGTACCCGGATGTCACTTAAATGGACGGCGTCAACGTCACGGCCGCGTACGACCGCAACGAAACGGTGCAGGTGCCGTGGCCGCCGAGGAACGCTACGACCGCCGCCGCGGTGCCGTCCACGTACACGGCGCTCGAAGCGTTCACCATCGGCTCCGTGCTGTTCCTGGTCATCGTGGTGACCATCGTCGGCAACGTGCTCGTGTGCATCGCCGTGTGCCTGGTGCGCAAGCTCCGGCGCCCGTGCAACTACCTGCTCGTGTCGCTGGCCGTGTCCGACCTGTGCGTGGCCATACTGGTCATGCCCATGGCGCTGCTCTACCTAGTCCTGGGCAAATGGCCGTTCGGAACGTTCATGTGCGACCTATGGGTACGTGTGCACATCATAATTTACAAATGTAAATTACGATTTAGGCCCGTTCCACCGGATGATAAACATATTTTGTGTTTTATAAACACGCGTGTATGATTTATTTATTTCCATTTCTAATATTTCCTTGACAAATAAAATATAACGTTTTCGTATACACGTTTAGAAAAACGGATAAAATGGTAAAAATTGATAAACACATATTATATACTTCGAATTTTCGTTGAGTAATAAATAATATTTTTAAAAAACATGTTTAGCATAAAAAAACAAAAATATAATAAACATTTGTCGGTTAAATTTGTAAACTTGTATTAACTTAAAATAAACACTTTAAAATTATAACTCGTCGTGGCCTGCAGCCGCGCCTCATTATCCACGATTTAAGATATGATGGTTGATTGCCCAACGTTCTATGTTACATGCATTACGGACGTGATCGCAGGTTTGACTTTGTATATCACCTGTCACGGGTGCCAACTAACAACTAGCGCTCATAAGTCAAAGCAAATAATAATGATAATGATGATAATATCTATCAATTCTATAATGATAGAATGTCACAGTGGTCACGTGGTCAATTATTGCGAATAAATCCAAACGGGCACCAGTTGTTGGTTGGATATCAAAAAATCAGTTCGGCGGTCACTTTATTATAGCTCGTTGGGCAACCATTTCATCTTAAATCGTGTCACTGCCTTTAGAAATGCAATTTTGATCAATGCCATACGATTTTTTTTTGACGGCGAAATAGGATTTTTTTCTCAATCCGTACAAAACCGGTTTAGAGTTTCGGCAAACTTGGATGATACGGTGTATATTAGTGTACAATATTAAGTGGTTACCGATGTGGGGGTCGTGAATTTTGTTATGGTTTGTAATATTTCAATACGGGGTTGCTGGTGACACGACATGTTGTTAACGTATGTTGTTACACATATCCTAATTGAACAGTTAACACTAATTATAATTTCCATTAAATCGAATATAAGCTATTAAACAGAATAGGAAAAATAGTTTAGTCTGCGCAGTCCGCCGTAATACTCGTGCTTTGTACATGCGATTACTGCGGTCCATTTCAACCGATGCATACATACTCGGTAGTTGCGATCGAAATCGAAAGATACGTACTATGGTCGCGGTCACCAACTAATAAGGTTACATACTAACAGTTGCGATAACCCATTAATACACTCATTGTGTTAATTTGTTTTGAATAATTTTATTTATCACATATATTCATAACATTTCCCTTTCCATTCGTAATAATTAGAACAGTGTGTAGACTTATGTATTTTGTAACCGTATAGATGATATGATTAAAAGAGTTAATTTTATTTTTTAATCACATATTGTTTCTTGGTTAAACTATTACGAATAGTATGTATGAACAATTCATTTTCAAATAATTGTTCATCTAGACTTTAATTCATAACTTCGAAAAATATATAGATATTTGGGTAAGAGTGGTAAAATATGCTATTGCACTTGGAATGAAAACTTTCTTATGTGTTGTTTATATAGAAAAAGAATATGCTACTCATAATAACAACTTTTAATCTACTTCACTTTATTTGAACATTTTAGTTTTTAGCTTACCATTTTAAAACTTCAAGATCAATAATATTATTTGCATTAATACATACTTATCGTAAATATATAGGAAAGCAGCTACGTTTCTATTTTGTTTATTAAAAATATATTCAAAAATGACATTATTTTATACCATAATTTAAAATGCTCATGTGTAAAATGTTTAACCTATCGATTGACTAAAACAACAACTATGGGATGTATACCCTTAGAATAACGTGACCGCAACTGTTTTAATGTCTACTTATCTCAAAAATTGCTGCCGACCGCAACTCGGGTGCAGCCGTTTCAACTACACGTAATATAAAATAATAGTCCGCGAAACGTATTGTTTACAACTCAGATCAGCAACGGGGCGCAGAAGTAAATCTCGCGCAAATCACTACGTATTATAGATTATAGTGGCGTTTGTGGTCCAGATAAATATAAATCGTTTCGTAACGTTTTTCATTTCCTCGCCTTTACCCTGCTAGATACGTTGGATGGTCATGTATCCATTGACCATTCTTCACATTGTTCGTAAACCCGGTAACGAATATCGTCTACTACTATACCCATAGAGTTCTCTTGGTCTAGACCAATTTTTCCCAACCTGTGAAACGCAGAAAACTCGTCGTAGGCGGTGCGCGAAGAAACTGTTAATTTCACATCTATCGAAAAGAGATGCTGAAAAGCATTCGAAACACTATAACAACATTTTGGGTTGGAGGAAACGGAATACAGCCAAATTCAGATTTAATCACAGCCATATTTTATTATACAAAAAATCGCTGAAATCCAATATTTCTAATCACAAAAAAAAAAAAAAAAAACAAAGATAATCAAGTAAAATGGTACGTGAAAATTTTTGAAAATGTGAAAGTGGTACGTGGATATAAAACGTTGGACTGTCTCTGCACTAGATTTACTTATCTTCTCCGCAATTCCACTGATTATAATTAACTATGGCCCTGATGCGAAACCCCGTGGTCTCATCAATCTCGTGAAACGTTTACCTACTCGTCAGATGAGCAACGCATTACCAGTTGAATACTCAAGGCATAAATGATAATTAAATGTGTACGATACGATTAGCGTATGCACCTGACAGCGCTGAACAATAGTGGACCGAATGACAGGCGGAGATGACACACACCGAACGTATTTGAGGTATCACCAAGATGCTGAGAGGTACCGATACCCTTGCTAAGACTAATATGTCAACTTTGACATTATCCACGTGCAATGTCTCCTCGTACGATATTGTGATATTCGATATTTAAGCTGTTTGGCGTTTCGGTAGAGAACGGAAAAAGGATAGTCTAAATAAAATCTAGTTGTCTAGATAATAGTAGCCGTGATAACCCCGAAAATACTACAATATGGTCTATCATGATAATATTCACAGTTTCAATCACAGATATTCCTATTTATATTTCAATTTTTTGTTTAGTGTTTATTTTTGTTTTCATTTTGAATATTTATCAAATTTATTTTATGGATTATAATTATCGTATATTTTGTACCCACTACAAGTATGTGAGGCCTGAATTTCCATATCTATTATTTTTTTACCTGACTGTGACACGTAGTTGGCGCTAGGTGAGGATATAATTTATTATAATCATTCAAGTAACTACATTTACACATATTTCAAGTGGAAGAACGTATATATTGTTGATATAAATAAAATATAAGGATAAAACAGTTACTTTTGTCGTACTTCTATGAGTTTTAAACATTTGTAAAAATCTAAAGTCAAATTAATTTTGATAAAAAGCCTTGCAAAAAATATGAAAATCAATGGAGATTTATCCATTAATACTCGTATATATGCCACTAGTACAGGGCGAATGTAATGCATAATATATGTAAATCATTTCTTATACGAGTCCGTATTGTTTCACTCTTACGAATAGCTATAACACATTTTTTTGAGCTAAATGAATCACCGATAAGACTCGCGCGTATATGTATGTATAATTACTATAAAACCGTACGCGAAGCCAAATAGTAAAAACTAGTACATATCTGAAAACAAAATCTTAAACAAAATATCTTTCTCGAAGGGAGCTTTGACGCTGATTTATAACATAGATTTAGATGCCGAGCGAGTAGTCGTTATTGCAAAATGATTCTATCATTAATTTCGTCATTTGATCCGATAATGGTGAAATGTTGCTTTTTTAATTTATTCATTTTTTGTTACACTTCCAATATTGAAGAAAAACTCAAAACAGCATAGAAATCTCCAAAAATTATATTTGGTCTATCTGACACTTGTGTATTTATTTCGATGAAAAATATGCACATATATTATGTTTTATCATGTTTTCCATACCTATGCTTTTAGCGGTAGTCTTAAAATGCGAATAATTAATCAAAAATTAAGATGGTAAGATAAGGGAACATAATATTTATCTCAGCATGCATAAATACCCTTTATCTAATATCAAATAGGTAGTGATAACGATTTTAAATTCATGTTAGCTAATGGAGAAGAAAAAAATGAAATAATATTATACACATTTTTCCGCTGCTGTAAGAACTATATTATATTGTGTTTGGTCCACGGTACTAATTATTTCTCCGTTAGAACATGACTATTATAATTAATACGCCTTTATATTCTTAAATAGTAGGTATATTCGATAGTACCTAATGTGACTTATTTTTCTTTTTCCTTTCTCCAGATTCCAGTTTTCCCTTTCTATCATTATTTCATAATATACATATAACAGCGAATTTGAAACTAAACCTTTTTTAAGATTCTTGCGCAAAATGGTTTGTTCCAATTTCTAAAATGTATATAAAATTTACAAATTATTTTTATACTATTTTTGTATTATTTTTATACGTTTGTTGTAATTTTTTATTTTTTTTTTTTTATCACATCGTTATAAACTTTAAAGATATTACATGATAGTGTAGCCCCGCACTAAAAACTATAATACACAAATAAACCGTCTTTACTTATTTTATTTTTTCCTATTTACAAATTATTAGTGTCATAAGATTCATTTTGTCCGCTTCAACTGTATCAGTTTTTTTCTTATTCCTCTGTCTATTAAATAACTATATGAGTATATACATTCATACATTTATATATACTATACATTTATTAATACAATTTAAATAAAACATTTATAAATTAATGACTGTTTTTACATAAATAGTTTATAATATATACTTCGTTATATCATTAAAATATTTACTTTTTATCGTTTGTGCGTTAAGCTGCTATTAAATTTTTTTTGTCATCAATCTATCAGTTTTTACATTTAAATTTTATTACAGATTATCCAACACATATAAACGTATACCATATAGATAAAATATATTATAAATACCAATAAATATTAATAAAATGTAGATATCAATCTGAATTTTTATCAATCATTTACCGAGTATTATAACATATAAACAAACTTTGGACAAACATTGTTTAATCTTTGTTTTGAATGAAATATTTAAAATCATAAATCGATTCCTTCAATACAAACCCTGGATGAAAAAAATATTAAAAAAAAAACAAAACAAACAATGTGTACCTATACCACAATGTTAGATATATGATTTATGATTAAAATGATTACGTTAAAGTAAAAAATTACTTGTTGAGAATTTTTGGGCACCTCGGTGGTGCGTAATGTGTTCTATGCGTTTAACAAACACTGATTGTGTATATTAATAATAATTAACCAGATCGGTATTGTATTGTATCACATGGTAGAAAACACAGTTTCAAGGAGCGGGGGCGGCTGGTATTGTGTGCGGTGTCAGGTGCAGGTGTAATTCGTGCGTATTACACGAGGGCAAACGATAGACAAGACAACTAATTATTATTATTATTATAGAACAATAACATATGTGTTCGGTTAGAAACCATATAATAATACAACGCTCGGGGCCTGTCTGAATAATAATTATACGAAAATAAACGATAGAACATAATAATAGTACTAATAATATGTATCATATAATACTTTTGTTCCGTTCTAACCAAGATTCTATTATCGTACCGCGTATAGATTAGTTTTGCGTACCGTTTCGCCGCCGCTGCCGCCGTCGTTTGTTGTACCATATTGTTAAATATATTATTATTTTATATATGCTAATTCTAAAATCGATATTGCACTTTTGTCTTGTTCTACACGTAAATATGATCTCACGTACATAAAATATATACAAATATATATATAAGCATATTTTGTCTAGTAAAATGGGAGGAAAATGAAAAAATCGTTCACCGAAGAACGAGGCGCATAAATAATAAAAATTTATCGACCACGCTTAGGTTGGACGAGCACACTTATCCGTGTACTGCAGCAGTGACACGTTGACACGTATAGTCACAAATTTTTTTTGTGTTTATGTTTTTCTTTTCATAGAGGAGTTGGAAGGGTTTAGTGAAAAAGGTATATGTTACAAGAGAGAGAGAGAGAGAGAACGGCAAAGGTATTACATCTTGCAGCTACTGAGTTACGATGGTCTCAACGATATCACACTTTTCGAGGTGGACCGGTGTTCGAAAGATATGTTTTTATTATTTTATTCATTCGTTTTTTATTCTAATTTCGCATGCTTTTTACGTCAAATAAGCCATGATTTTCTTTGATTTCTACGTTCAAGGTGTGCAAAAGAGTACGCGTTTATATATAGATTAAACAAAATACCTACGCTTCTACAAAACATTCATTCCTATAAACCATTATACAGCGTCGTTACTCGTTCGTACAAACATACCGTGATTTCTGTTAACACTTAAATAATGGTACTTACGATCGTACTATAGGTATATTGTATATAATAAATAATAAAATAATTAAATTGTCATATTATTAGAAATGGGTTGTGCCAATATTCTTGTCACATTGGTTTAATTATTTATTTAATAAATTTATTTTCGAATCTCATTAATTTTTTTTTTTAATTATTTACTATTGACTTCTTATTTTCTTTGAATAATATTATTATTTTACGTTTGTATAACATGAACATTTTAATTTAAAATTTGTGATATCAATAGTCTGTATATTTGATATTCGTAATTTTTATTTTAAATTTATACATATTTCAATTGCCGATGTCCACGAATAAATTATATCATCATACCGTATACCAACACTAATTTCATGATGTATGTACGACAATATAATAATTTGTTCACAAAAGTAAATTAATATTTTTGTATTTATCGTTATCGTTATACTAAAGATTTTTTATAATTAAGAAATGTTAGAAATGCGTACTGATTGAAATTTCATCAACTACGAGGGCATCAAAAAATCAGATATCTCTGCACATTATAAATTTAATACAATTACATTATGAAATATTGGTGTTTCTTGGTTATAATTTTGGGAAAAAATAAAAATAATATTTTTATTTGTATTACGTCACAAATGCGTTTTATTATTATTGTTATTTATTATTCTGGAATCTAAAATAAATACGAACGTTAGGTATTGTTTAAATTAGTTTCAATATGATTCTGCAATTTCGTGAAAAGAGAAAAAATTTCTAATCTATATATTATTATCTAATAAATAATCATTACACACAAGTCGAACCTAAATTAAACAACAATATTCATATGAATTCTAAATTGAACTAGTGCTATAAACTGTTTTTAATAATCAATTTACAACTAAAATGTTGGCAATTATATAATATTATAGATACTACCATAGTAACTTTTTGCTTTGTCTTTTTTTTATTATGCTGAGTTTGACTCGCGTTTTACGTTTATTTAATCATACCTGTCTTTAATTTGGTGCAGTTTACGTTTTAATTAATTAAAAATCTTGATTTTACATTTTGTAAAATTACTTTATGCTTGTGTGAATGTTTTTTTTCTTCTTAAAATTAACAAAACATTCAAACGAACAAAACAAATTTCTAACGGAATTAAAAGTTTATATAAGTGATTAAAATACTACGTCATTGTATTGACACGATGTTCATGAGCAATTTGATCCGAATGAACTTTGAAAACATTTAATGACTATTGATTATATTATACGAACATATTTTAATACGTACGATAACGAACTGTTGCGATAGCTTTGAGCACATGTATAATGTTTTATATCTACATATTATATAATATAATATTATAGTAAGTATCTGGTGTGTCAAAATATAATAATTATACAATCTTAGCAAACATTAGTTATTTTTCGAATAAAACGTTGTTTGACTTTATGATGTATCACGTAAACTGATCGAACAAAATAGTTATATTATTTTTGTCAATGAATAAAATGCACAATGAAGAGTAGAAGAGATACAGTGTATGATAGGTGGGTTTTTTTTTAAAAAAAATAGCATATTGTAGATTATAATCCCCCATTTCCCAAGGTATATAACATAATATATTTGTTTAAAATCACAGCAACGTCCTTAAAAAAAAAAAAAAAAAATGTAGATTGTGATAGTTCTTGATAGTTCTTACTCATATCAGTATGTTATAAAGCTTATTTTATACTAAGATTATACACCAAGTGCAGATGAGTATCTGTGTCTTCTCGTAAGTTGTTTACGAAATTTTAATGTTCAAGCAAGTTATGATTATGTAAAAATATTAAAATACAACTTTACAAAAATTATTACATTATAATTCGCTTAAAATTAAAATATTACCGTGAAAAACTTACGAGAAATGACACACTGCTGATAATGTTTTTCAAGTTCAATTTAATAGTTCAGATAACTCTAACGTACCATGTGTTCATTGTGTATGGAAACACATTCGTATTATAATCGTATTTTCATATTTCCCATACATCAATTATAATGTAATATCGCTATGTTTGATTAACATATTGCACTAATATATATTATGGATAAGCCACTTATCTGTTTTCATACATTGTAATGAACACCCGGTATATTAAAGCTAACAACACAATATAAGTACTACTGAACGCAGATGTTGTAATACTTTGTAAGACGCAGACCATAACACACATAATATATAATGAGGGGGTGCGTGTGGCGTAGTCCTTTTGATTATTAAATTATTTTATCGTTAAAATAAAACAAACATTTGTTGATAGAGATAAAATTCTTCGATAGAAAAAAAAAAATTAAATATTATATTATTTATATATATATATATGAATGAATAATGAATGAATTAAATACATAAAATAAATACTTAGCCTTGCGAGTATTGTTAAAAGTCTATATTAGTTATATTATAGTAATACTGAGAAAACTGTCTAATGTGAATTAGTATGGGACCAACCAAAAATTCGTATCGCTAATACAATATAAACATTTAATATAATTACGACCAATATCGAATTAAAATCAGTAAAATAAAAACTCAATGAACAATAATAATGCGACCGTTATTTATTATTATTTTTTATCGTGTTATTCACTTGGTTATTCACTTGATGATGAGATTCTAGCTCGAAACCGGTCATAATATTATTACTCATACGCTTTTAATAATACTACTCGCAAGACTAAACATTGATTTTTTTTTATTTCTATTATTCACGTACTTAACGTACCTACTTGAATAATATTATTTTTTTCACTCTTTCTCATAAAATGATTTCGTTATTTATAGCGCAATACATTATACATACGTACATATTAGATTTTTTTATACATTAATATATATATATATATTAATAAAATAAGACATTCAGACTATGGTAATCTATATAAATGGATAACGCAAGACATAATGTTTGTGACTATTGTACAAAATAATCATAAATATAAATAAAATATGAACATATACGTATATACAGATGATTAACTGACTAATTACATAATTACGAATAGTTAAATAAAATATTATGTATTGTGTATTATACGTATATATCGCCGCCCCGGTAGAACAATGACATAACTGCGATATTTATAATTTTACGTGGCAATGTTGCATCGACTCCATTTTACGAATAACTTATATTTTCACAAGGACGCAACTACCCTCTGGTAGTTCAAAATACAACTGCAGCTACGTTTTATTTTATTTTTTTGTTTTTACATTATGCGCACGCGATTTATAATCGATTTCGCAGTTGCGTCATTGTTCTACTGGCGCGGCGATACTGTTATTATTATTATAGTGATGGGAGAATACGGAATTCACCGAAGTTTGAAAAAGCGGATTTTTGAAATTCGAAATCCGAAATCCGAATTTTACTGTTAATCTGAATTTCGGATTCTAAAATCCGGAGTTCACGTTGAATCTGGATTTTGGAATTTAAAATATTGATTTTGTCTGAAAATCAAAAGAGCGACCAAAAAGTGGTGTGACGAAATTTTTATCGTTAGAATACAGAAATCTTTAATGATAAATCCAAATCTCGGATTTCAAAATCCGAAATCCAGATTTTTCAAGCTTGAATTCTGAGATGCGGAATTTTTCGGATTTTCGGAGAATCCGGTTTCAATTCCCTAAGCTAATTATTATTATTATTATTATTATTATTATAACTTATGTGCGTGTACCCTGAACCACCACCCCTTTCGACTATATTGTCACGTGCCCGTGCGTGTTGTGCTTAGGTGTCGTTCGACGTGCTCTCGTGCACCGCGTCCATACTGAACCTGTGCATGATCAGCGTGGACCGGTACTACGCCATCACCAAGCCGCTCGAGTACGGCGTGAAGCGGACGCCGCGGCGAATGCTGGTGTGCGTGTCGCTGGTGTGGCTGGGCGCGGCGTGCATCAGCCTGCCGCCCGTGCTCATACTGGGCAACGAGCACTCGACCGTGGACGGGGTGCCGCACTGCACCGTGTGCCAGAACTTCGGGTACCAGATCTACGCGACCCTCGGCTCGTTCTACATACCGCTCACCGTCATGATCACCGTGTACTACAAGATCTTCCGGGCCGCGCGCAAGATCGTGTTGGAGGAGCGCCGGGCCCAGAGCCACCTGGAGAACAGCCACTGTTACCTGGAGATCAGCGTCAAGAACGGCGTCGGCCCGGTCGAGTCCAAGATCGCCACGTCGTCGGCGGCGGCGCCGGAACGCGGTCAACCCGGTCACCGGGCCAGCAGCAGCGCCAGCACCGTGACCACGGTAAGCATACTGTTATTAATCATTTTACTTTCATCATCATCATCATCATCACAGGGGCGACTTTAGTTCTTTGTTTGAGGGGGGGGGGGCAATATTTTTCCGGATGTATATATTTACACTATAATAAAATTAGATAGAAAGTGTTTACATAGTATAGCAAGAATTTGTGTGTTAAGTAATTATTTAATATAAGATTTAATCTAAGACCGTGTTTTAGATCAAAATATTATCACATAATAATTAATAAGATACAAGTTATACACTTATGCATGACTAAATCAATGAAAATATTTTGCAACATAAAGAGTAAGATGTCTTGGGGGAGGGGGCCATGGCCCCTATGCCACCTCCCCCTAAAAGCCACCCCTACATCATCATCATAATTATTACTATCACACCATCAAAGGCTGGGGGAGGGGGATCCCGCGAATCGTGCAGTATTTTATGAGTATTTAGTATATTCGTGGGATATCCACCGTGTAGTGGTGAGAATGGAGCAGTACTTATAATTATAATAATAATAATTTTATTGCTAGTACAAGAAATGTGTACAAAATGCAATGAGAAGTTACTAGCTTTGCTCTACACAGGGATAATACATCTTATTGTAGAACAAGAATACTTATCTAGTTGTAATTTCAAACATAAAAAAGAAAAGAAAATATATATTATAAATATGCTAAATATTAAATTTAAAGTGGAATACAAACTAGGTAACGTGAAAAAAAAAGAAGTAAAAGAAGAAAAAATATGAAAAAATTCACAATACGATATACAGGATTCATAATAAGGAAAACAGTATAATTTAAAAGTATGAAAACAATCATGATTATATAAAATATTATTTTGTTATTGAATATTTAGAACTGTTAATAAGTAAACTGTTTAAAAAAATTATCTAGGCACAATATCCCATCAATAATAATTCTGAACTTACAATATTTTTACAGATTACCATAAAACCAATTTTTATAATTTGAATTTAAAGTGCGAATAATTTGAATACTTTTACGAGTATTCAACGTTCCGTAATCGTTATTCCGTCACCTCACCATGGACTGTCGGTAAAATTGACATGAGTCAAAGTGCATTATATATTACCGAAATGTATACCATTCATCAACACGAATATACCACGAATTCCGATCCCACTATTTACAAAAGTGTTTACCAAAATAATTTGGCGCGTTTTATTGAATTTTCGTACAAGGAGCGCGCAGCGTGACACCTCACCAACATAGCAATATGGACCAATACTAAAAATCTGAAAACCCCTGGTTCCGACAATATTTGTTGGTCATTGTCGAGTACATAATATTTTATCTTATCATTTAATACATTTTGATGTAGATAAATTAATATACACCAAAAGCCAATGGCGGATTTTCAAAATTTTCTTATTACGCATACCACGTGTCAAATACACAATTATAATCACGGAGACATGGTATACAATCCGTATAATAAACAACCATCGTCCGTCGATCATTGTCATTATGATAAAATTGAATAATAAAGCAAAATATATATACAATACATAAATAAAATTACATTGGCGTATGGGGGGGGGTTCAGACCCCACATACCCACCCACACCTACATCCATCACTGCCAAAAACGTTGGTTTTCAAATATCACGTCTGATCACACCACTTGCACTTGATAAGGACACTACACTAATAAGTCTACTTATCCTTTTGTTATTCAAAACGAACAAACCTATTAATATGAATAATTTAATATCACTATATTGGTACATGGTAGTATTTTTTATATAATAATAAGTAGGTGTCATAAATTGATGAAATACCACAGCCCATCATGGTAGAAAATCATCGTCATTTGGTACACTTGTCTGCGTATTGTAGTTAGCAATCCAGTTTATTATATATATATATATATATATATATATCTGTGACTGTTATAATATGTTATTACGATCACCTACCATACTCTTTTTTACCTTCGGGGCTTACTATAAAAGGTTAAACGTAGTGTTCAGAAAAATATTCTAGCATTGTGATTAGTTGAACCATTATGTGATTATGGTTATTTATTGGTTAAACATGATTTTCGTTGAGTTTACCTTAACTGTACTAAATATACCATTATTGAGTTCAAACCTACTCAGATCATGCGTTTGCCTTTTGTAATGAATAATGATAAAGATTATCACTTTTGATATACAATCTAAAATGTACCGTAATGGCAATACCTATACTACTGCAATGTTCGAGTAAAAGATTCGACGAATAGTACAGTTAGTATAAGAACAGTGCCATGTCCGCTCCCGCAAGTAGAGCTATAAAATAATATGGTTTTCAACCCAAAACGTACTTTTTACAACTTTCAGTGGACCAAAATCAGTGAATTCTTACACGATAGCTTTTAAAAGTGCTAGATTTTATCGCACACATTTTCTGTATTCCCGGAGAAACCGTGCGTGTTTATTATGACTTACATAATATTGTTTGAACTCCTGTATAAAATTTTACTATAGAACAGTATATAGGTAGTAGTTTACTTTTTCATTACATTTTATTTGGTAGTTGATCGAGTAATTATGGAAAAAAAAAATTAAAATCTATTATCATTCAATAAAACCTATGGAACCAGTGCCTTAATCGAATATTATTTTTATCTGCTTTGGTTTTGGTTTTGGGAACGGTTTTAGAAAATGTTTGGTTTCGTTTTTAACTGCAGTTACAAAATTGTTTAAGCAGGTTTAGCATAAAGTATTTTTACTATTTTTCTTGATTACTACAGATATATTATCTATTATTAAAAGTGGGTGTTTTTTTAATTTTTTTTATTGAGTTTCGATAAGCAGTTTTTACAATACTTAAATTTTGTTGCCTTGTTTATGCGGTTACAACGTAATAAAATACAAAACCAAGGTTTTTAACCGGTTTCAAGTACTATCTGCACCACTTGGCTTTTTGATATAAATATTATTTAGTACATTTTTATTTCACCAAACAAAAAATTAAAATTATCCACATAATATTACCTTGACTGCTTTAAAACATCCATATTTTTGCTATATTTTTCATAATTTAATCAAAATTCCCTATAACATTTTTTTTCAACTATTCACAGTCTTTGGTCTCGATTAACAACTATAGTAATAACGTGCTATTAATATATATACATAATCAATTATTTACATGAGTTAAAAAAAAAATAATGAAATTTCTCACGATACATTTACGATTTAGATCATACCATCACATGTATCATACTGAATAGTGTAAAGCATAATAAATTCCAGTTTTTCAGTTGTAATAATTGAATAATTCAATAGAAACGCTCATGATGTTTATGAACCATTATCATATGTTAAATCTTTATTAAAGTTTAAAAAATATTTTCTACTTCAAATCTGTACGTGTACTTTTGGATGTTCTGAATTTCGCTATCAAATTTAGTTATTTCAAAACCGTACTCATATACCTATATAACACATTCGATAATGTTCAATGTGGAAATCGATTTGTTCGTTTCCACAAAATTTTATTACATCGATTTCAAAAAAATATTTTTTCTCACGCCTACATTTATATTTTATTAAAACTATACGTTGGCATACGTGCAGGGCTATAGTTTGTTTTCAGATCAAATACGACACGCATTACGGTACTGTACGCACACAACAATTTATCCGGTCCCGTGAATCGAATGCTCATGTATATGTTTCACGAACATAATATGAATAGAAATACGTTGGCATTGTATTTTTCGTTTTACAGTTTTTCCTTTATGAACCGCTTGCGCTTCACCCGCCAAATATTCATCGTCCACAGTGTTCGCATACACTGCGCGCAAACCATTTGTAGTTATGTCACGTTTTCAGATGCTGAAGATAAGAATCTTATATTAGGTTTTTTCATTTAACCAACACATGTTTTGTGTTCAATCGAAATCGACTGCATAACCGTAGTCGATCCACGTATGAAAAACTGATCGCGCAACAGGTGTTCGAAATACTTTTTATCTTCCACATTTGATTTCGTTTTGGACCTTTCAGTCCACTTGTTGAACAACTTGTACAAATTAGATACTGAGTATAGTTTTCATTTAACAACGTATTTCAATGAAAACAATATCTATACAATATATTATATTATATTCAAAAACAGAACCTAAAGTTATTATAATTAAGCACAAATTAAAACCTTTAAGATAATATCATAAATTCTTTTTTGTAGACTTTTGATTAAAGTACAAATGTATATATATATCCCGGGTTCAAGATTTTCGAGATTTTTTTTCTTAGAAAAACTCAAACTATTTCAAGCCAATTTTTAATTCAGTTTTATGCGTATGTTTATCATACAAGTTAATAGAATATTAAGATCAAATTTTATTTCACAGTATTTTGAAAAATATTAATATGATATCAGCTATAATATCTATTGATCACATTAATCTGAAAACAAATGGCTAAAGTAATAATTTACTAATTGATTCACCTAAAACAAAGGATTGTTAATGAATTTTTGAATCGCCGATATTTACATATGCAAAAGAATGAAGTTTGACACAAATTAAATGGATAAAAAAATCACACATTTATAAGACCAAGAAAATCGTGTGTGTGTGTATTATAGATATAAAAAAATCCATATGTATTTTATAAATTTAAGCATAGATTGTTTTCTTTTTTCTATAGCAGTGAATCTCGATGGAAAAACTATGTTTAGTATATTGTTCATATATGAATGTATAAACATTCTTCGTTATAATATGAAAAATATTCCAATCTTTTTTTTCCACTTAGACAACTTTGAATGTGTCGCATTACAAATAAATGTTTTCCAACCATGTGCATACAACAACCTTGATAAATATTTTTTTATTTAAAAAAACATTTCCGAGATTTTTGCTTGAATAAAATTTTATTTTATTTTTTCAATTGTGCAAGTGATGCGGTGTTGCCTCCTTACTCGGTTGCGTAAACCAACTGCACGAGTGTTTTCTAGTAAATGAAATAAAAAAAAAAATACATGATTAGAACCGATAATATAATATATTGCATATACACTAACACCATTTTTCCATACGAAAATAATGTTTTCCCTTTCGTTTGCATAATACAATTATATATATATATATATATATATAATATATTTCGTCTGCGCGAAAACACGAATACCGATGTACATAATGTAAAATAACGGAATACCTTTAAACCTGCGGTCGTTCCTTTCAAAAAGGCATTGACCGGCGGCAGCGCAATGCTATAGGAAAAGGCAGTCGGAGGAGAAAAAAGCCATATTGCATAATACAACTCGCCACCGTTACCATCGTCATTCACGCGTGTATACGTGTATATGCAGATTCGTAAAATGGATATCGTATTATTCCGATCAAAGGCAAACGTACAGGTGTCCGTAAACACGCGGCATTCATATAGGGTATAGCAGTATAGTGCGATCCATTTCCGTCGAACACAATATTTTTATTTTTTTTCTCCTTATGCTTTGCTTCTCTCCTGCACACTCTTCCCGTTCTGCAGTGTACACATTTTATTTGTACTCGTGTGTATACTTTATTTTATTCGAATATCGACCCAGTACGTGTAGGTACACACATAGTGTTGAAAGCAGCTATAGGGCACACGTCGTATGGCTACCAACACCGATGTCGTTGTTGTTGCTGTTGTTGTTGTTGTTGTTGTTGTTGTTGTTGTTGTTGTTGTTGTTGTAGCGCGCGAAGAGCCTCGATGAATACAACTTGACAACCCTTAAAATTGATGAATGTTTCTTTTGGGGTGGAAATCCCTTTTCGCACGCCCGGTACCGCTACCACACATATACAGCTACACACAGACACACACACTTTTATACACACATACACACATACACACACAGAAACACAGACACACACACACACACATACTCGTCCGTACGCCACTCACCCGTTTTTCCCATTTCTTATTGCTGTCGACGACTACGGCCATATAGGTGCACGCGAAAGTGCTCCGTTACCGCAAAGTCTTCTTCGGCCTTTCCGACAGCTCGACCCGAAGCGGACTTGAAAACTAAACCCGTATACGTTTTCCGTTTTGCCCTTTCGCTTCGAAGGCTTTCTACTGCCCCCTGCCCCAACCCCCCCCCTCACCCTATACGCGTAACATTGTCGTCGTTTCCGTTCCGAGATAAAAGGCTGCTCGCTACGTGCCATAGGTATAGGTGGTATATTTTATATTTAAGTTGAATCAAAACGCAACGCTCACAGTTGTTCGCCCTGTCAAATTGTTACTACATACATGGGCTCCGTGATCTCAGCGCGGAATCAACGGAAAAGTCGCGGCGCATTTTCTATACATGCCAGGTTTATATATTATATTACAGTACCTATACAATATAAATTTTGATTTTGACTGTGAACGTTATGCACACAGAAATATTCTTCAAAGAGAGTTTCAAACATTATCAAAAATTTGTATATAGGTATTTGATATCTCTGATTATAATAACTATGTTATGCACGAAGTATTAAAACTATTAAGTACAACATTTCAGTCGAGTTTTATACTTCGTTGGTTAAATAATATTAACCCACTCAGTTTGAAAGAAGTGATGACTTTTTTTTTTTAATTTTTAATACATCGTAATGAGCATTATTATGATTTTTTTTTAACTTTTGTGTGTCTTATTTACCCTATTTATGAGTATTAAATTCAATTTTGTTACAAAAAATTATTGAGTAAGAGTTAGAACATTTTTCTTAATGCATTATTAGACCAACTAAAATATTATTGCATTCTTGCATTTTCTTGTAGCTATAGTTGAAATGTACAAAAATTACTTAAATAAATATAAAAATTAAATAAATAATATTGATTTTATTCCGAATATTATGTAATAATATTATGCATTTTGTTAAAATAATGCACAAATATGCAAAATAAACACCCCACCATTTAAATCGTTCTGACATTCGTTCGTGGACATTGTTGACAAAAGCAATAATCAGAAGTCCCACAAAAAAAAAAAAAAAAACCATATATATTGTTGCAGCATATTAATCCTAGCACATATTATTAGCATTAACGAATACAATCATCACGAACGTCAATCCGCGCTTGCTTTTCAGAAGTTTTGCGCTCATTCATAGTATGTGTTGTTCACGTCGTCGTGTGTTTACTATGAACACTTATCGGCACTGATGAATAACGGTAACCGTACGCGATATTAATATTGCTACGACGACAACGACAAAAAACGCATACTCTTACGATTGGCGGAGGGGTAGGTAAATAGTAAGGGGTATAAAGTGTATATAATATACAAAGTGTCCTACCGAGATCTGACAAATGCAATAACATTTGTTCAAGTCCATTTAGTCCAATATTATAGACGCTTGCGTTACGCCATTACACGTATACTGATCATACATTTTTTTCTTCCGAAAATATAAAATTTTAAATTTGATTCTAATTTTTATTTCAAAATCCAATATAGGTAGTCATTTTACAGTAAATATTTTGGGAAAAAATGTTTTTGAAAAATATTACTTATGGTTCTTAGTTAGTTTAATATGATTTTTTGAAATCAACGAAAATTCCAATAAACATCACGGCAACGGTTTTGGGAGATAAGATCGTGATATTGTTGACTATATTAGAAAACAAAACCATCATAAGACGTCACCACAAGGAAAATATTTGAATTTTACCAAATTCACAATTCACAATTCAAAAATTGTGTAAAAATCAACGGCTACAATAATACAAATAACAATTTCACATATCGAAATTGTTCTAAAAATTAAATTTATAAAATGACCATCTTGGTATTTTTAAAGAAAAATCGAAATACAATTCTAAATTTTTTAAATTAAATTCTTTTGTTGTTACTGTTAAATTAAAAATATGTTTGTTATAGCGCTGAAGTATAGAAAAAAAAATAATAATAATAATAAACTTTAAACTGTTGAGTAGAACAAAAGTTATTTCATTTGTCATATCTCCGTGCGGGACACCCTGTATATATATATATATATATATATATATGTTCGACCAAGGTCCGGATCGACACGATTTTATATACCTACACGTAAAACGGCAATTCCACCGGATTGTGTCCCTTCGGGGACCTTCCGTGTCCTTCGTATCCCTTACACTTGCTTCCGCGTACAACTACTACGTTATTGGTGTGCGCGAATAAGACGACCGGCGTGACGAAATAACGCGTGTACAGCCGTGCGCAGAATTGGTTTTGCACGCACCCAAATCAAAGCCTATATTTATTTTTCGAGTTCATTTTCTTTTAACAACTATATTGCACTAAACTCGGTAATATATTTCCTGGCGCACGTAGTCCCGTCTACTCGGAATCCATTCCGACAGTTTCCTGTAGCACATACGCTTTTTTTCAATACCTAATCAACGGTTCCGTGAAAAATGATTAGAGTTCGGTCACATTTTCAACCTATATACTGACTCAAATTGCATGTTCTTACACGGGAGTGTTCGTACATTGTTATCAAAAAATATATTTATCATCAACAAACTAATTAAACTTCTCAGACTGTTATGATATTCTCATTGAAATATCAATATACAAACACGTACGTAAGTTTCATTATTCATTATTATCTTTTTCTGTCGAGTTATCTTACGTAGATCGTGAATTTAACATCAAGTTTAAGAGGGTTTTCTAGAATTTATAATGCTTGTATGTAAGTTTTGTCACTGCACTTTACAATTCCCGACTTAGCATAGTATAGATATAGATTTTTATTATTTTTTTTTTTTTTCCAACACCGTTAATGTAGAAAAATTGAAATGTACTATTGATGCAGACAGCCAGTAATCAATAATAATCAAAACGTAAAAATTATTTTATTTAATGACCTACACATGTTACGGTGCGATTAAAATGTAACCTTAACAACACCAAATGGTATTGTATTATAATCTATTAGTGTTGAAAAAAAAAAAAAAACATTTGAGTTTGGTATTTCCTGACAGTACATTATAATATGTTATTTAAAAATTATTATTTAATATTGATACAGTATAACATTAAAATACCACTGGAATTTAAAAAGAAAAAAAAATCTTGGAATTTTAATAGACGTAGGTGTGAACACGCAATTATCAAAATAATACACGTAGAAAACCAACTATCAGAAACATTCGCTTATTTATCTGTATGAAGAAAACCAAAAGAACGCAATTATATCGTTGATGTGAATATATCAAAAATATAAAAGAACCAAATACGAGTATAATCATACACGCGTACGGCATACCCGTGAAATTGATGACTTAACTGTATAAATAAGATATAAAAGAAACGCGTAAACGATCGTAATCCAGTATTATGGAAGTCATGTCATTCGTGCTATTGTAGATCTGTAGTTTTCACAACCTTAGCACTATAGATTACATAATTAATACTTTCCATATTATGTCACACGGACCACCTTAATTTTAGACAACTTTTTTCTTCTTAAACACAAACAGAAAATCAAATTTTTTCACACATGTATGATCATTGTTATAGAGCTAAAGATGTTTTACGTAGTAATCACCATTTAGCGTATGATTTCAATTTTGCAAGCAATATTGTAGCATTTTATGTATATAATAAAGAGTATAATCGTTTTTAAGTATCATATTTTAATATTATATTAATTTATTTACACTCCGAAATATACATACAATAGTGTACTTGTAGTAGTGCTGAAGTAGTCTTGATTCTGAATGAGCAAGACTAATATGATGTCTACATTTATAACAATGTTTAGAAAACTTACACCATAAAATGCGATATTTTATAAAAATTGTAAAAATCATTATTTTCAATAGTTTAACTTTAAATATTGGAAATTACACCTTTACGCATCGTCTATGTTCAGTAGTTATAATTATAACGATTATATTATGCTATATTATTTATACATATTAAAATTAAATTATGTACATATGTTCGTACTACTAGTTTTATAAATGTAAAGTCAGTAGTTGATTGATGGATAAATTTCAAGCCATTGTTCGGTAAACGCTATGCACGACGTTTCCATAAAACCGAAAATATAATACTCGATGAAAATAACTTTTCAACACATATATACGATATAGATACGATGATGATCGGGATGATTTAAATTTTTAATTTGCCAAACCATTATTTCCTTTGGAATTTTGCATGCATAACGATATTCTTTTGTTTGGGTATTTTTTTAATTTTTTTTTATCTTGATCACCTTAACTTTCTCTTCTCCGTCGTTCCGTGTGCTATATTAAATACTACTTTAACGTTATTCCCTCAAAATGATTTTTATTTAGTGAACTTTTATTGAACCATATTCAACACATTTTAATCAATCCTTGTGTGTGTATGTTTGTGTGTGTATGTGTGTGTGTGTGTGTATGTGTGTGTGTGTGTGTGTGTGTGTGTGTGTGTGTGTGTGTGTGTGTGTGTGTGTGTGTGTGTGTGTGTGTGTGTGTTTGTGTGTGTGTGTGTGTGTGTGTGTGTGTGTGTGTGTGTTTGTTTAAGAATCTTTTTTGACTAAACCATAAACTTCAAAAGGACCTATTCTGTGATTTGTAATAATTTTTCAAATATTATTCATATTAAAAACAATTTCCCGCGCAAGCTAAACCGATCAAATATGCCGATTTAGTAGTATTTTCAGTATGATTTACCCACGCAAATATTATGGTTTATAGCATATAATCTTTATATAGTTATACTGGAAACATTATGGAGCACTGAAGTATCCTATGGAACAGCACACGTTTGCTTAATTTGAAATAAATATGAACTATTTTATTATAATACAAATGAATAAGATTCGATATTTAACCATGTAAAAATTATGCTCGCATCATGCACGATCGTATTAGCCCTTATTATAATAATTGGTGCGTGATTTAATTTTCGTTTCGCGATCAACGTAACGGACGGAACATTATTTGGTACGGTGGTACTGCGTTCGCTTACCGTTATTGTTAGAAACACACGCGCTACGAAAGTGATAAAAACGCATTAATTGTATTTACGACGTACTCGCGTGTAACACAATTAGGTCTTATGTCGGTACGGCCGACGGAATTAATATTATCAAGCCGGCCAGACCATGTAACAGTCATCCAATAACGTATAGTGTTCGTCGTACAACACGTGTCTCTCGTGCCGGCAGTGCGCGCTAATAAGATCAACTCGACCAAAAGTGCCATAAACCAACCAATTAACCTAGGCGTTATCGTGTCGCGAATACGGATGGGGGGGGGGAATAGCTCCATGGATTTGTTTAGTAGATTTTGATTGTCACCGGTTTTGCGTAGAGCTTCCACTACACCGGAACGCTGGTAGCGTGTAAACGGAAATCCATGAGATCGGGTTTCCAAGCTAACGTAATATATAATATCATTATGAAATGTAAAAATGTACCGTTGAGAAAAAAAATAATACAATTTACTTATGCTTCCGTATTGAACATAATATTCTTATGTAGTGAAGCCAGTTGCGTGGTATTAGTCATTCTTTTCGAACACTTGTCACGTGATTATTCCATTATCCAGTGGTGTTTTTCAACGTAGAGTTATCCCATACGGCGATTATACGGGATTGTCGCGTATTTCAACAGTGTGTTCCGTTGTTCGGTTGTCCTCTAAAAAAAAAAAGTAATATGGAATACATTTTGTCATATATACTTTCAAGTCTGTCCCTGGGAGGAATACAATTTTTTCCTTACTGTTAAATTACAACCTTTGAAGTTTATTTTATAACAAAATCGCTGTTTCTACGATATTTTTGTTTAATATTATTCATTAGAATCTAAACTAAGTAAAAAAAAACATAAATTAGGTTGAAAAGATAAAAAATAGAAAAAGTTAAAATTTTCTTATATTTTTTTTCATATATTTCATCGCTTTCAAATAATAATAATAATAATAATATATGATAAAAACTTATTTAAAAAAAATACTGACATATTTTATAACACTTTTTTATCTTGCATAGAAAAACAAAGTTCAAATTTCAAATTTCAGAAATAATATCAATTATATTAGGTGTATTTACAATGTATGTGTGTAGTAATAACTACTAGACATATAATGTTTAGAATAATATTGTTAACGTGAATTATTTCTAATAAAATTGTAAAGTGTGTGTGTGTGTGTGTGTGTGTGTGTGTGTGTGTGTATGCGGACAATTACAACATGTACAACGTTAATGTAACGGAATACACAACAAAAGGTTATTTGCTGGATGCCTATAAGTATCGTGAATATTTTGCAGTAAATAACATATTATGTGATGTTCAGCTTAAACTTATTGTGGAAAAAAAAATGAATTTATACATAACCTGTAATATACTCTCCGTAACAGAGCGTATGGGCGTACGTAGGACACGGTTGAATACACAAGGGAATGGGATAAAGGGGCAGTTATTTTGTAGGAAAGTTCTAAGGAATATATTCTGTGGATTTATAATACACTTAACCCGGAAAACGTGGGCGGGGAGTGGTGAATGCGTGCGGTTGTTCGGAAGACGTTCAATGGACCAAAATAATATACTCGTGACCATAAAATACGCCCGAAATTCAAAAAATTGAAACGCCCGGTCCGAGTGCACGTGTTCGAGGTCCGTTCGGGGGATTGGCAGTGATCGTCAAACCCCAATACGTATGAACGAAAAAAACAAACGGAAAGAAGACTATATATAGACACGCTATTGAACTGAATACGCGACACTACAATTATCTGGGAAACGAATACATAACGTATTCTCGTATATTCCCGTTGTATAGCGATGATCAATCAAGCATTCGACATTTTAACCAACACGAGGACAGGACGTTAAAAACATGTAGAGTCTGCTTGTACGCAGATTTTGTTTGCGATCGCTTGGAAGAACATTGTTTTAGTTTTCGTCGAAATGTTACTTCGACGGTTGTTATATAGGTACACGTTACAAGTATCGAATACACAACAATAACACCGTACTCGCAGCTAATTTTTCCCCTCTCTTCGGTCTTTGAACAGTTTGAACATTTGTTGTGAACATCAGGTATAAAAGTGTTGCCAGACCCTTTCTAAAAATAATTGCAATGCGTACATCAGACAGATAGTAGTATGTGTATTTTCCATTCGTCGAAAATCAAAAACTTTCTCATAAAATATTAAGTAACGGCATCTTTTACGCTCTGTGTGGTACAATAATGATGATATAATATGACGCTAATGCAGAAATAAAATACTTTCCGAGTTCCTGTCAAAAATTTTTGAAATGTTCAAAAAGAAAAAAAAGATCCGTGGAAACGCCTGTCAACTTATAATCGCCTACATAATATATTGATTCAAATATTTATTGTAAACCCATAATATTTCAAATTTTTAACAGGAAAGAAAAAATAAATAGGTAATTAAGCATTTAATTTCATTATTTATTAATATTATTTATTTATTTATTTTATATTCTTTCATAATATACATTTACAAGCATTAACAATTTATAAAATGTTTGTTCTATAATATTTATATTTTATATTTCCATTTATCAATGTACGTATTTTTATCCAAACGGTAAATATAGGTATAGTTATTAGTGTCATGAAATAAAACACTATACTACGACGTTGTATCATGGTTCAAAATATTATATTATTCGTCACTGTTTACGATTAAGTTGATTGAAAATGTTTAGAATCACGTGCGCAATTTCAGTCAAATGTTTTTGAAACCATAACACGTTATATTTTGTTTGTATATAATCATTATTACTATAGGTACATAAGACGATTAATTTCAGAAAAAACACTCATTCAGAGCATTTGAATATCTAAGATCATTTTTGATAATTTTACTTGGTTTTTTTTTCAGAACACTATACACCATATTTTACTCCTTAAATGATCGTAAAAACAAATTGGTTCTAAACGTCATTTGCAAATTTACTCACAATCACAACAGTTTTGATTATTCTCGTAATAAGTTATTTTAAAGTCTTAACTTTTGCTTAAATACTGTACGAAACTGAGTTTACAGGAAAGTTATATATCGTCGATGGTTGTAAGTATTCAAACTAAATAACAATATTATAATAATACGACGTATTAACATAAATATAATTATTCGAGACAATCAAACAACCAGATAGCTTTTCCTCTATCTCTCTCTCTCTCTCTCTCTCTCTCTCTCTTTCCTCTCTCTCTTTCTCTGTCTCTCTCTTTCGTACATATTGATCAAAACTATAGATTTTCCAGTCGATATAGTTATTACACCCAACACGGCCAATAAAATTATTTGATTATCCTGATCGCGAAGGGATACGTAATGCGATATAATATGAACGTGTACAAGCATTAAAATAGGCATATTGAAAATCTTGTTTTGGGCAATCTAATACATTCACAAATCGGGTTCGCATGAATTTCAAATTAGTTAATTCTGGATGCGCATTAATCTCCAACAGCTTATACACACGGATTTAATATCACGTACGTATTACCCTCGGCCCCAATGCAAAATTTGTCGGTACTTCAACTGGATATAGCTATCACCCGAACCCAATCATTAGTTTTCGATTAGGATTTACATACTTTTAATCCATATGTATACCTTAATGTTCTAAATTCGAGAAAAACTCTATGTTGTACCTACTGTAACTGTCCATTTCATCAGTATATATATACTTATATAATATTCATAATTATAGTCAGGCAAATTGCTGCGATTTTTTTGATTTTTACGGGTTTTCATAACTTGATAAGTCTATAATAATAATAATAATTTTAATAACAATATGACAATGACGAGGTGAACTATAAAATTGTTTTATTTTGCCCAATATTACGTAGACATCCTCGTAAAATATGGTTAAAATAATACATATGTATTATTTTAATCGTACGATCAAACGCATTAATAATTTCAAGTGATGCTTTGTGTCTCAGTATCATGGGACTTGGTTTAATATTACGTTTAATAGAAAGTCCTGCAAATGATTTCGAAACTATACAAATTAATTCATCACCAACTTGAACCAAGTTAAGGGTTAGTATTTTAATGATTGATTTTATTTCATTAACATTAGTCGGATGTGTTTCGAAATTGTACGATCCATTTAATTCGAACCAATATACGGTTATACCTACCTATACATTTTGACAGCCGTATGGAATTCATAAATAAACTTCGAACATTTTGGTTGAAACCATCTCTTGTTCATAGCTTCGGGCATCCTTGTTTAATAATTTTAAACTAGGATTTACATTAATGTTATAAAATTTATATATACATATATATATATATATATACACACTTAAAATACCTATATAAAATATACTCAATCCAAATAAATTGTAAGTATCACTGTATGGTCTACGTTTGTAATATGAATATGTAAATGTCTTAAACTAATTAGTTTTAATAAAATGCATATTATTGTAAAGAAATTGTGAAGATAATTGAAGTAAATGAACGTTTTCAATATTTATTTAAATTAATTAATTGAGTTCAGAATGAAATAAGTTACTATTTTCATCTTACATTCGTATCTTTTAAGTTACAATATTAGGGAAGGAAAGGAAAAGAAACTTCGTCAAAACATTTTGAATATGCAAAAAAAGAAAAAAAAAATTTATTGTTGATATTCAAATGCAAAAAAATAAATATTATAAAATATGGAAAAATCAATTTTTAATATTTAAAATATGGCGGAAAATAGTTATCAGTTTGACATTTTATTGAACTGAAAAAAATAGTTAAAAAAAATAAATGTATTTTCGGCATATTTGTAAATGTATTTTAGTTATTGCGTCTAATCCATTTTTGTTCTGCCCTATCGCGTTGGCTAGTCAACAATGAAATCAATATGTACGATAATTTATCACGGATTTAAACACGTATTATTACTATTATCAGTCTAAAGTGCGCGTTGGCCGTAAAAACCATCCGATTAAAAGCGATATGATTTATGTTTAAAGCATTGATTTATGTTGAAAGTGTAAATTAATGGAATATTATCAAATCCATTCGTTGTAGATATATTATAATATCATATTATATTATTTTAGTATTAGATATTACAACATAATGCGGGGTACGTTACGAGTATGCCGATTAAGTTTAAATTAAGACTTTTTTTTTACTCGAAATGTCAATAACTTGAACTTTTTTCACGGTCTCCGGAATTTCCGAATTTTTCGAGTTAACCAAGTCTTATACTTCCTAATGTTTAGAAATTAATAATTTCACATTGAACTGTATGAGCTCGACCAGTGCAATCATTTTTTTTTTCATTGTATCTCCATACTACGAATTTGTCTCCAATCTTTCTATCCTGTTTGAAAATAAAACCATTGTGAATTAAAATGTCTCGATCTCGTTGACTTTTTATAAATTTCAAAGGCATAATAATAGTACACGTTTAGCTGTACAATAGTACATAGTGCGATGCAGACCAACTGCCATAGAACTGTATATCATTAAACAAACTATAAAGATACGATAACTGAATGATTACATAAATGCACTTTATACAACTATATGTATTATATTATATTACCAAATAATTATCTCCAATTGACGTGCGACCGAATGACAGTTCACTAAGAGTTAAATGTTGTATTGACGTCGAACAATCTTAACATGTTTTTAATTAATAGGTAGTTTATCCGTATTATTTATTACGAAAAATTCTTTCAAACACGATGACAAAAAATATTTCAACGTAATACATGAATACGTACAAGCACCATAAAAAAAGTATCAACCACGTACTCTTGATATTATTATAATGGTTTTATGTTTCAATTGCTGTGTACAGTATTATCTCATCGAAACATTTTTTTTTTTTTTTAACAATGTTTTAAATATTGAAAATTTAATTTGATTTTAGATTATGTTTTATTATTTATTTCAAAACCTTATTGTTTGTTTATTGTATTTGGGAATTCATTATTTTAAGTACTTACATCAAAAAATTATAGCAATTCAATGTAATTCATTTTTATTTTTTTATCTCAAAAATAAATTAAATTCGTTATTTTTATAAATGTATATATATTATGATAACGATAATACTTGAATTCAAAAAAAATGTAAAGTAGAGTTTATCCAAGTGTTAGTCTCTACTTCTCTAGTACGTAAATCAACGGAGCAATTACTGTGTTCATTTTATTCAAATAATATTTAAATAACAAAAATCTTAGAATTAAATTATAATGCAAACTATTTAACGATTCTTTCAACCACGTGATATCTGTTCAATGTATAATAATATAACAAAAACTAACGCCCTCGGAAAGAAGTATAAAACCATGAAGGGAAATAAAATAAATTCTCGTATTGTAGACAAATAAATCACTATTATAATAGATATGATAGTAATTAAATATGGAGTAAAATAAAATTTGAATCTCAAATAATGCAACGATAAGGAAATCGATACTACGTTGAACACGTAGGTTAATTTTTCACTAAACAGTAAACCAAAGGTTAATTTGTCATGATAGAAAAAAAAAATACATAAAAAATCGTTGTTACTAGTATAAACAAATCAATTACGTTTTAGTGCGTCCGCTCGTTTGTATATACATATTATACATTATGTGTTATATATAATTTTGTTGGACACCCCGTCAATGGTATTCACAAAAATTGTTCAACGGAGCATAAAGTTGGGATGAAATTTCTAAAGCTTTTGACGACCGATGATAAATTGATTGACAGGAAGGGCTAAATAATAACACTTTTTTTTCCGGTGTAGGTATTTATAATAACAGCACCCAAGCTATTTGTATGCGCTTGCGGGGTAAGAAAAACTCGATTTTTTTTTCATATAACCACATGGCAACAGTCCATATAGTTTAACGTATTATACACATCTGGTTGTTGTTTTAAGTAAATATAACGCTTTTTTATGTTGAATACAATGTGATGATGAACACGATTATAACACGTATTATTTAGTATATAATAAGTAATTATTAATAATATAGATACTATATGCTCTATGCCGATCTACGAGTGTCGAGTAGTTTAGTAACAACTATTGGATTAAGTAGCATAGTAAAAGGAGGAAATGAGACTTAAGCTGCTCCAAGAATAAATATAAAATTATAATTCTTGATTGTATAATGATAAATTGAGTTTTTGACAAACATTTAAATTTCATTTTATATTACTACCCGCTCACTCCCTTCCATTTTGATACGATAGAATACCGATATCTTCTTTATCTTTAATTTTTACATTTATCTTATCTATAAGTCATATAATATATTACTTAGAATTCTGATTTTTTTATGAAATTTATATGCATTATTGTTTTAATAGTTTTGCAAATAAATTCAAACATTACACTCTGCGATTTTCAATAAAACCGTAGCATACATCGTTTTTGGCCAAAGTGTTCGGAAAATATTTCACCAACATTTTTATGTTTATGGTACTATATGGTTTCTAATGAAATCTAATAGTACATTCATAAAATAATGCACTAAAAATCTATATATATATTAAATGTGAAACACATTTTTATTTTAATAAAAATTCTTTTAATACGTTCAAATACAGTTTTTAATTATTATTTTTGTTCATTTTTATATTTTTGATTTTATATTAAAATAACCAATTTAATTTTAAATACGATAACACTAAAAGTGTACAATATACTGATTTTGACTTGAGCAAATAATTTCTATGAATAATATAACAAACTTGTTATAAATCGATATTTAAGATTTCATGGATAGATATTATAGTAACTTTCTTTGGATGCTACCATAACTGGTTCCATCTTAAAAATATGTTCTACTAGATATTTCCTATTGGTGTAATATTTACATTGGACTTCAAGGCCCACCCTTGGAATCGTTTACTATCCATTGATAGCTGTGCATATTATTTTTCCCGACCACTATCTCTTTTTGTTTTGTTTGTGACGCCACTTTAGGGCAAAATAAATAGATTACTGGAAATAAGAAGAACAAAGCCAAACATATGATCATGGATCGGAAACAATTAAAGTGACTGATATGTTGACAGTAACAATTTTATTTCTACTACGTTGTTTACATACTCCAAAAATTAAATCTGCAATGGGTCGGAAACGTTGATATAGATTCTATATAATAGAACATCATAAAACCAGTGAAAGAGATATTATTTAGTTGAACATATTTTTATATTTTTGCCTTTGGTAATAAGTTTTACAAATATTTTTTATTATTTTTTTCTCCATTCATTCGATAATTATTGTTGACATTTCTTTTTCCCCTGTTTTATTGATTATTCCTCGGCGCCATATGGAACGACTATTTACCTACACACGTTTATTGGGCTAACGTCTGGAATATTATATAAAGTTTTATTTTTATTTTTTTTATATTTCATTCGATGGTGTAGGTTAATTTATACTCAAGATAAAAGCGTGAAATGTCATAAAATCGTCGACGTTAATATTTTATGAGTGTCTGCCATTTTCCCTGGATCTAACGTTAACCCTATTCGAAAGTGGTAAAATATATTTAATATTTAATTTAAATCCCATAGTTTGGTCTATAAACATAATTTTATATAAAATATAATATATGAATATAATATATATATATATATAATTAACTATTATATTCAATTTTCATTCGAAATAATAGTTCAAATGGAACCCTGTAAATCGTGTCTGAAAAATAAAAAAATAAATAAAAACTGGTGCGTAAAATTTCTACGTACGAATCAAGTGAAACATAATACAGAAATACAATAATAGTACAGCAGTACAGTCATAATAATAATCTTGCCGGTAGTAATTTAGTATGATAAGTAGTAAGTACGGTATTGTAATAATATTATTCATATCAATATGTATTTCGTTATCGGGAAGTGTCAGCAATTACTGATAATCACCATTTAAATTGTCCCGGATTTACATCGCACATTCAGAGTGATTTTTTCAACTTCCAACCAACGCATACAATCAGTGAAACATTTTAGTTATGATCTTCAGGATGTACCATTTAACAATTTAACTCAATAAAAACATTTTTTTAAGCCATAGAAATAGTGTTATTAACAATATGATATTAATTAATAACTTATTAACAAACAATAGTTTTATTCTATTATTGAAAACTTATTTTTTCTCTGTGTGCATTAGTGATGGGAATTATTCGAGTATTCGAGTATTCAAATATTCGAAAAGTTCTATCCTAAATAATTCGACCATTCGACGTAAACGAATAATTTTCGTTAGGTATTGTATTGTAGTGTCGAATACTGATATACGAGTATTCGATTATTCAAATAGTCGAATTATTTATGATAGAACTCTTCGAATTCGAATATTCGAATACTCGAATACTCGGATAATTCCCATCACTAATGTGCATAGGAGGTATGTGACGCGCATGTGCCTAAACAATAGCACTTAACGTTTCCAAAGTTCACTAAGAAATTTCACTAAGAAAAAAAAAATAAATAAAATAAAAAAATGTCCACACCGTATTATTGAACGAAAATAATAGGTATCAGAATTAAGATACCAATCAACAAGTCAGAATGTAAGTAACGGTGAGTATAACTGAAAGTTATTACTCCAGAAACCTAGTAAACTTCATATTATTTCATCTGAAGCTTTTAAGATACTCATAAAGTTCTTAATTTTCTATAATTATATCGATTACACTGGTTTTTATTTTAATCTAAAAATAATAAATTTCCTTTATGTTATATGATTCCGTGTACTCACCATTACTAGAGAATTTTTTTTTTAATATTGTTTAAAGGCATACGTTTATATTTTGATTATTATAAGTAAGTTCAAATTATTATGTGACGACATGTACGCGTAACATAGTTTTATAGACTCGATATCATACATCTTGTAATAAAATGCACATAAAAAGCGGTGGATTCATATAACCTACATCACAAAATGACCTTATCGCAGTAAATTAAATTTAGTCTGTATCAAAATCCAAAATACACGCAGACAATCATATAACATAGATAGCATTCAATATGAAATGAATTTTTTAATCCAAAACTCCAAGGGTTCTCCTTTATTTATTTTTAACATATATTTACTCGTACTATTGCATAAATAAAATGATATATTTCAGAACATATTGTGTTAATTAATTTTCACATGAAGTCTCGAAGAAAAATATGAATATACATAAAATGCTATGTATTGTACGATTTCAGTTTTTAAGGTAATACATATATTTTTAGATTCTGAACAGAGTGATGGAATCTATTGATTTTACAATGATGTGTGTTTATTTTTTTTTGTTGTATCTGCAGACAACTTTTTTGGCAATAAAAATACTTCGGTTTGCTTAAACAGCAACTTTTCTGAAAGGAAAGTGAATGTAGATGGTACTTGGGGAAGTTAAAAATCCAACTTTTTAAATACTTTTTAAAAAATCGAAAAAAACGATAAAAAAATTACGAAAAAACGGGAAATTTTAAGCAAATTCACGTTTTCACAAAAAACATTTTTTTAAAATACTCTTAATCAAAAATGAAAAACCGCAACAACTTGAAATTTTCACCAAATATTTATATTGGTGTTATCTATACATGGTTAAGTTCTCAAAGTATTTTGACATATCTTGACTTATTTATAGACAATTTAAATTTTCGATTTTTGTAAAAAAATTTTTTTGAAACATCTATAAAATTTAATTGGCTGGCCCAAAACTCTCGAAAATTTAATACAAGGTTTATTATAAGCTTAACTTATTGTCACTAAAAATATCGAAGATCCTTTCACTCAGTTTTTTTTTATAAGCCCATAAAGCTCAAATTTCTATAAAATGTGTCAAAATCACGATAATTTGCAAGTTATTTTGTAGATAAAAATTTTTTCTGTTTATATTTTAGGTTCAACATTTTAACACTAGTTCGTGCATAAGCTTATGTTAAAAATATATAAAAAAATTTCTATCGGACCAAAAGAAAAAATTTTATGACCGTTTGAAATTTAAATTTTTACGAAATTTCATTATAATTCAAATTGAATATAAAATACTATATTATTATATACACATTTTAGACAAACATATTAACTCCGTTCAGAATCGTTATTCGTATACAATGATATCTATCATTGCATTCAAATTTAACAAATCCATTGTAATAATGAC
>JAIPRK010000235.1:106583-284181 GCA_025469195.1 Chaitophorus viminalis | reverse complement strand
GGTACGAGACCCTTTTAATGTGTCTATTAGTGACTTGGTTGATTTAAAACTTGTTGAAGAAGAAAATCTCTGTTCAATTAAAAATGATCGAACATTGCAGTTGAAATTCAAAGAGATCACTCTCAATGCTGGATATATGTTTCTAAAGAATATCCAGAGATATCTATAAAAGCACTGACTATTCTTTTGCCGTTCTCAACCTCATATCTTTGTGAACAAGGGTTTTCAGTGCTTACGAATATAAAAAATAAAAAACGAGAAAAACTAAATTCAGTGGAAGAAGAAATGAGGGTATGTCTGTCAACTATTCGTCCAAGAATTAAAACTATATGTAACGCCCATCAGGCAAACATTTCTCATTAAATTTCCCAATGTATAAACTACACTTTTTTTTGTAAATAAATTTAATAAATAATTATACTGTAATTATAATATTAATAAATAAATAAACAATTAATAAATATTTGTTATCCCATCAATCTCACATTTCTAATTAAATTTATATAAAATTATAATTAATTCAAAACAATTTTGTTCATCTAAAAAATGGTGAGTGTGCTGTGAAAATTTTTTGAAGTGTACGGTGTGCCGTGTACAAAAAAAGTTTGAAAACCACTGATATATACACTGTTTTTATGTGCTATCATATCTCTTTAATATCACTATTAAAGAGATACAACTACTATTAAAGTCACCGTTATAACACTTTTTTCACTTTTTTTTTTCCATCAAAATAATTGTTTCGAACTAAGACTTTAACGTATGAATTGTATGCATCACCAACTATCTTAATCGTTTCGATCAACTGTAAAATAATTTTAGACTATATATGTGATTTGAAAAGTATTATATTTAAATTACTGTTATTCGATCGAAATATCATTTGAGATAAAAAATCATTAAAAGGAAGAATACTCGTCAACTAACATAGTCAACATGTTATCACATACAACATGAACGTATACGTACATACACTTATACTTAATTATTTATATATTATTGTGAATTATGCATATACTCGCATATGTATATATTGTATTATTTGCATACAGTTAGATAGTTATCAATAATGAGAAATAATTTATGCTTTTAAAAATAGTGATCTATAACGATATTCCAATTATGGGGGCATTAACTGATTCAATTGGTTGGTAGAAATTCCGCTGCTATCTATCAATGTTTTGATTACTAACGCAATATCTTTAGTAAGTGAGTCAAAAAATGTATAATTTAAAGCAATGAATCGATCATATTATATATATATATATAAAATAGATGTTTAACGACTGCGAGTTAATTGATCGACCGTTAAAAAACTAAGTTTTTTTTTCATAAATATGTCGTTAAAATAAATTGTTATTAATAAATTTAAACAAAAATAAACGATCAATCAATGAATGAACGCCACAGTAATTAAAACACTTTTGTAGTATCGTATTTAAAATTCACACTCACTCGTTATTGTCAGTAAATCTTATTTAAATATTAATTTTTGTTTTCAAACTTAAAAATTATTTTCATTGATCTATGAACATACTATTTTGCCCAATAATATCGCGTTACGTGAAATGATATTATTAATAATCATTAACCTGTTAATTAACTGTACACTGTAAATTTTTAAAATTTTAAAATGAGTTTAGAAATGCATGTATCTAAATGTAACCTGGTTATATCAGCTGACCCGGCAAAGCTTTGCCGTTACTTCATGTCATAATATATTTATTGCTCTGCCTGCGTATATATTTATTTACCTTGTAAATATAAAAGTGGATGATCTATATGTAATTTAAAATCTATGTACATATACATTATATAATATAACTATATACTAAAGTAACAGTTTTTATTTGTTACTTGAGGCGGTTATACCGCACTAATCATATGTTTTTTGGTTAAAAAATACAATCTAACGACATTTGATGCATGGTAACAAAATAACTGAAACAATAATTAAATTATGTTTATTTTTTCAATCATCATTACCAAAATACTGAAAATACCGAAAAACCTGTTTTTATTTATTTATATATTTATATTATTATTTTTTATTTATGGCGAGGCTATTAAAAGATTTTAGTAGCTTCACAATTACATATTTTCCGGATAACGCAGACCATTTTACCAAAAAACGAAAAAAAAGTCCATATGAAATTTGGTTTTGTATTTGTTGAGTCTATATATTAATCTCAGTTGTATCATGACATTCGTTTTTAAATAATGTTTTGATAGCAGAAGGTACCTATTAAGAATGTTTTATTCCAGTTACTATGCCAATATGGTTTATCTGCGGGTATATTTTACGTGTCGGAATTGAAATCTTAGTAGTTTTGATTTAGATAAAAATGTGTGGGTACCTATATATATATATACAAAATCTCACTGTATTTTAACTATCTGCAAAAACTTTTTCTTACAGTTAAAAAAAAAAGTGTTGTAGAACTGATTATACTGCTGTGAACGTATAAATTACCATAATATATTTATATAATTATTAAACGGTAGATTTGTACATCATCGTATACTATTATATGAATTTTAAGTTGGATTATTATTTCATGATAATACGATAAGAGGTATTGACGATCGATTGATATGATCACGTAGAGCTTATTTGTCTTTGTGTAATTTTCATTGGTACGTGGACGATAAACAAGTTTTTAATGTTTACAAATAAGGATAATTTATAACCATCGGTACGCATTATTATAACTGCTCTTCGTGATCATTTTTTCAAACTTAATTTATACAAGTTGAAACGATTAATCGTGTATCTTTTATTCTACAGTAGTCTTATATGATGCATAAAGAGTAACTTGTACACACTTCTCATACAATATTTTGTTTTAACTTTTTTTTATCATGATTATCCTGAATTTGACGACTGTGTTATTTTATTGCTATTTTATGTGGTAAAATAACTTGAATGTATTTTTGTAAAAGGAAATGTGCATTTTTAGTGCCTTTTCACTACAATAATACATCAAAGTATTGCATAAAAATACAATTTTAATATAATAATTATAAAAAAAAAAACGGTACATTATACATATACCTACTTAAATAGTAATTAAAATACAATTATGAATGTCTGAGTGGATGTGAGGAAAAAACATTTTATATTAATTTTGCAACTAGGAATTTTAGAAATAGTTCATAATACTACACGCGTATTTTATATTTATATATTATGACATAATAATATTACTATAATTATTATAAAAAATATTTTTATGTTTTAAATTGTTTTGACTGATACTGGGCACTGTTAATGGTATTATAGGTAGTCCGTTAAAATAATACTTAACATGAAATATATTTATGTATTGAATATGCATCACATATTATATAGCTCTATACTGTTATACACTTGGTTTTCTGTTGTTTGGGGGGTAAATTTGCTGGAAACGACAACACGCTACGTATACATGAGAGCGATAGATCATCATTATTATATTATTTTCAATGTAAGACCGATCATTAGCAAAATCAATAGGTTGTTTGTAGTACAATTCATTATTTAGGTTCTGAATATAAAAAAATGTTTTATGTACACGTTTAATATTTGAAAATAAAACGGTTAAGAGCGTATTGCTTATCACATTGACATAAATCATTTTAAGAAATAAAAGTTTATATATCTTATAAAATATATTTTCAAAAGTATTGTGAAACCCTACGCGTTAAGTAAATTGAATTAGTAAAAATATATGGTTTATCTGATCATCATTGTATTTTATTATTAAGATACCAGCTTGTTGGAATGCATTGAATGTATGTATAAAAACATAGTTCTGTAGATGAATATATGATAAATAAAGTTAAATATTTTCCAAAATACTTATATGACTATACATACGAGTACTTGATAAATATTATGCTATCCCAATAAACCATAATTGTTTACCTAATCAATTTATTGAAATATTGTCATCGGTAAAATCGCTAACTTTAAATTTATTCGCTGCACGACGCAATATAAATGAATTATCCAATTCAATAGTACATTATTAAGTAGCATAATAATATTATTACCAATGATATTATAATATTAAGTGTACGTTGATTTTCACTTCTACGACTTCTACACGGTATTATACCCTGCACTTGCAGTATAATATATACGCACTTGAACTAAACAATATGTAGAGGTACCTACACAAAGTGAATTATATATTATACGTTGATGTAAAACGATTGCTATTTATAAATTGAAATAAATAGACACTCCTCATATATACGGACGAAATTAATTAAACACCATTTCATCTGTATTTGACATTTCGAGTTTGCCTCCCGTATCGTTCAGGAATTAATTTACTCGATGGGTCGAGCCAAAGACATCACCGGGGGGTGTTGTATACGCCAAGCGTCTCGTTTATTAAAATATAATTTAAACCGGCGGCGGATGGATTAAAATCAAATGTTTAGAAAAACACGTTGATTGAATTTGGCTATAAAATTGTAATAACTCATGTATATAATATAATACCATCTGGCCGAAATCGGATGACGTATTGACGTGTAAATATGTTGTGAACATTCGGAACTGGTTTTTAAATTAATTAACTGTTGTATATGGAGATAGTTTACCTCCATGTACAATTGTGTTTATAATTTCTTAAAAAAATATTTCAGAGTTTTGTTAATATTTTATAATTTCTCTACATAATACATATTATAGCTGGTATACGTTACATTACAATTAATTTGCAATTGTAATATAATATAATATAGTATTTATAATTATTATTATATGAGGCGCCCACGTAATAGATACTGGTATACCATCAATAGTATTTTTTCGAAATCTATACATTGTACCATATGTAATTATATATTATTCGGTATAGTTGATTAGAATAATAACACCAAAAGACATTTACTGACGGACTACATTTACTGCATGGACTCTATACAGTTAGATATGTCGTTTTTATCGATATATAATTATTATTATATTGGTTTTGATTATGACTAATAAAATTACCAAATAGACGTATATGTATATACTTTGATATACCGCGGCCGCTTTGGCGCATTGGCATTAAAACGGTCGCGGGAAAAATGTTACACTCCTTAGTCTCACACGTTTTCGTTTCTAATCATATGTAAATCCGAACGTCGATGCGTTTCCACGCCGCACGTTGTATCAAAATGCTTTTTTTTTTATCATAATGAAGTGCAAATTTATAATATAATAGTTAACTCTACAACACCGCTGCAACGGTGCAATGGTAATCCGACAACTGCAGCATATCATTACGAATGTGGAATGATGCAATGCGGTGGGATGAAAACGATAGGAACAGCATGATGACAACGACGTGTGAACAAGTGAAATACAATAATGAATTCGTTTACTTTTTTTTTTCTTCAAAACTGTGCCGCCTAATTAAAAATATAAAATTAAAATACGGTGGCGATAATATATTAATATATATGTATAGTGTATACCTAACGTGTTGATATAACATGTAATGTCGTGTTAACATAGTGTGCATTCATGAGTTCCACTCGACCGCGGTACTTATCAACAAATTAGGACCACATATACGTATAATGTGATGCAGTATAGAATACAATATAAATACGAACGCATAATATTTATATATATAGCCTACTCGATGCCTATTTCACATTTGCTGGTGATGAAGGAACCGGAATAATATAATATCTGAGCCACACGTATTCATGTCGTTTCTGTAATAATAACATTAGTTATATATACCTACGAATATAAGAATGAATAAAGTCACTTGATTATGCACATTATTATATATTTATCTCGCATACACCGCACGTCGAATAATTATAATGCGCACGTACGAAAATATTTTTGTTAGTTTACGTGCCAATAATATCTATCAATGTGTGGAGGTCGATGTGAATAAAATATAATCATATTTTGGTTGAAAAATTGACTCGTTTTAAAAAAATTAATTATTACTCTGACTGTATAAAATAATATTGTTCGTCATTTTCGTGTACGTTTCGTACCATATTATATTTTGTTATAAGGCTAAAATGGACTTCGTGATTGTACCACCCGCATGGTAAAATCGCGAAAGCTTGTTTGTTTCTGTATTGGTAGCATTTTTCGCTAATGAAAATCGTGACAAGATTAAAATGATTTATCGGTGTTTTCAATTATTATTTTTTTCACCTGTCCTGCGACCTGCAGACATACGCGACGTGTTAACATTTATCAAACACGCATGCGCATAGGTACCTATTATTATTATACGAAATTATTTCACCAAGTAAGACGATGTAGGTAGTAGGTAGTATTTTTGAGATACTTTGTTAAAATATTCATATTCCAATGCGCTCCTGCGTTCACATCCATGCAACGAGTGATTATAATAAAATAATAATTGTACATCACAAAAACGTATGCTAGAATGGTAGATCATCATTTTTACGAAAGAGTGTGGGCGAGGAAAAAACGATAAAAGCGTTAAACGCGCAGAGAATTTTTCGTCCGTCAGTAGTACATAATATAATAATATATACATATATATTATATACACACACTACTGATGGACAAATGATATATTATATATTATATCATTAAGAGTGTGTGTGTGCGTGTGTGTGTATGTACGCATTCGACAGGAAATGATGGATCGGACCTTTCTCTGGATAATAACGATTTATCGTTTAAAATATTATTGTTAAACGCAAATGATATAACAATATGTTATATTCTTTTTATTGGTATAGTTTATAGTTTTATACGAATATGAAACATACCAGCAGAAGCCATCTCAATGTCTTCATCGTTACTATTTAATAATGTTATACTCTTTATCTCACCCAGGTTTACATCGGTGAACGCATAATATATCTATCTATAGTTCATCTTTTGTCGCTCATCGTTTCAAATCATCCGGATGGACATGGTCAAAACGATCAAGTATTAATAAAACATTTTGCAGTATGCACAATAAAGGCGATCATTTGATATACATTTTGAAATTATAGTGTGACTTGAGTGGAGGAGGACTATGCGAAGTTACCCCCCTTTCTGTTTTTCAAGTATATTTCACAAACGACCAACTTGCAAATTTTGAATATGGACTTGAAAATTCTCGCCAAAAACTCACGCAATATTAATATAAGTTTCAAGTAGATCTGATAAAGTAGGAGGAGACTAACTTCACATACGTTACATAAAGGCCTATAGTACTTACTTAGTACTAAGATTTTCTCGTTTTACATATAAAATATTTATTTAAAATACACCGACGATTTCGAATGCGTAAACAGATAGATATGCATGTTACATAACACGTATTATATTATATTGTTATTGTCAAAAATGCATTCACTGCCTAATTCATTTATCATTCATTGTCTTGAATAAAGCGTAATATAGTGTTATGAAATTCAAGTGATTTTTTTGCTCGAATGTTGGCGTAATATAATTTAAACCAATAATTTATTTTTTATTACTTTTATTGGTTAAATTTGTTAATAATCTGAACAACCGAGTTACACGCATACCAGTTATTGTTATGCATATAGATATAGTCATATAGACAATATAATAGTATAATAATGGACGTGCATTAATAATAATTAATAATGAATTGCTTATTTTTGACAATACTACTTCAATCATTTTGAACGATATATTGCGATATGTGTTATTGTTTGGTGATTAAAAATAATAGTTTTTTAATTTTTACTTAAGAATACTACTGCTATTATATTTATCCGTTGAATGGCATACGCATTGTTTTTTATATGTATGACCTATATATTTTTAGTCAATCAATTAAATATTAATCATACATATTCACTATCATATTGTACTTTATTTACTTCATTGTTAAGTACTATACACTTTCTTTGTATTATATCATTTTAGAACTATTAAATATAATTAGTTTTATTTATAGTTAATTCTAAAATATATTGTTTAAAATGATTTTTATACCAGTTATAATATATATCTGTATACATATTTCGAGCTATACCGTTTCTATAGAACAAAACTTTGTAAGTTACGCGTAAATAATAAATATGCTTATATATTAAAAAACGTCTACTTTTTAAAATATAGTACAAAGATACACTTTGGTCGATTCATTTTTTTTTTTTTTTTTTTTAATGTAGAAGTTAATATTTTATTTTGATCATACGTTTGTTGATTTTGGGTTTTAAACGCAAATACATTTGATTTTTGATCGTGAAACGATTCGCAGTGTTTATCCACAAAAAAAATAGTGAATTCTAGGTTAGAAATGTTTTATTACTCGTTATAAATCATAACTCTGCACATGCCTTTTCTCTCGGTGATTCGTTACTGTTCACTCCTTAATTCCTATATAACTTATATATATATATATATATATATCCTCACGAGCAGTGGTTTGATGATATATTAACCATAGTTCACGCGTTCATTATAATTGTATGATGGGCACGGCTTAAAATTGTCTGCAAGCGATGAATAACCTGAAAACGGCTAAAATGACTTTTACTCGTTTATATAATATATATTGTCTGTCAACGTCCAACACGGTTTTTATTTTCCATATTTTTCAATTTCATATTGGATGCAATATTATATAAATTTTTATTTTTATTTGGAAATAACTGCTGATGTGTTAAAATATAAAATATTAAAAATTATAAAAGAGAAAATGATTTTTAACTTCATTGCTGAATATTGAATAACTGTTTATAAGTGTCACTTGTCAAGCACCTAAAAGCAATTGTGCATAATTCACAACTGCAACCGATAAAGTCTCTATACTCATTATGTACTATATTGAACATTTTTAAGACTAATTTCAAGTTACTCGGTACTTAACATTTTTTTTTCTTTCTGATACTGTTTCTACTCATTCACAGCAAAATCTTATTCTTGCGATTAGTTTCGTTGGAAGATCATCAGTTATTTGTCATCACTATATGATACGTAGTTAGTAATCATTTTAATACAAAACACATAAGCCATAGGTATAACATTATATCTATAAGTATATATGTAGTAATGATATAAGACAATAATTCATGTATTTAACATAAATTAACTAGATAATAATGTACGCCTAATTAATATTTTGTATTTTATGTTTTAGGTAAGTGAAAATTATACAATTCCATCATATGATTAGTCGTATAATAGACTTGATCAGTTAAATGTCGTTCTAATTGACAAATTAACAAATACAGAGACGTTCTCTAGCATGATAAACATCAGGTAATAAATCGAACGTAAATAGCTATTTATTTATTTTACCCATTGAGTCGAATGGGCTGATTCAACCACGCTACAACGTGTTGAATATCAAATATCAGAAAATAGTTTTCAGGAAAAATTATAGTATAGGTACATGAAAACATATAATACATTATGTACGTGATACGTCGTATATCATATAATATAAAATATATGATATATATTATAGGTATACGTATTATACATGATTATATAGTTATTAGAATAAAGTAGCACAATAAAACCCATTGGTTGGGTAAATATTTATATTGTCCTGGAAGGTTGAATATAATTATATATTTATATTTATTTAACGTATTTTACATTTTAATGGCCGTATTTTGCGGATTGTTGTGTAGATTATTATTAAAAAAAAAAAAAAAACAATTGAATAAACTTGCACATACGATTTTTGTAATTTGCAAAACGCAAATTAAAATGCATTTACCTTAATATATTATTATATATTTATATGCATGTGGAGTCTATGTATTTACCTATATTAAATTTATTTTATGCCTGAAAATTATACATCGAGAGCGTTAGTTTTGGGATATAAATACAGCCGATCGCCAATAGAAAAAAAATATTCGTGACGTTTTTAAATATGGAAGTTGTGCGAATAAATTTCACATGTATAATATATTTATTAGTTAAAATTCTTGTTTTCGATCCCTACGTGAAATTATAGGTAAATAAAATAAAGAAATTTTATGTATATCTTAAAACAGTATAAAATGAAATGAAAATTTGTAAATATTCTTAAAAAAATCTATAACAAGTCATTTTACACTCGTATATTATTCAGGAATGTCCCCAATGTTTTATTTCCTCTATTTTAGCTATTTGTTGTTTTATTTTTATTTTTAGGCACTCCTTATCGTACGGCATAATTTTATATTTATGCCTGGCTATAACCTCCATGGATCCGCGTGTATATACCGCGGTAGATGTTTAGAAAATTTCATGACGCGAACCCGGTTCTCTTTGAATGGGCTCGCGAATAAAGATCTCCCAGCGACAAATCAATTAGACGTTTGAGGTCGACGCGTATATAAATCAATCGACGCGCGTGGACGACAATGCGCGCAACAGCAGCGGTCCAAGCTCTTGGTATTTGCATCTCTCTCTTACTCTATAACTGTCTCTATCTCTCTTTGTATATATATATATGTATGTATGCAGTTTGTCGTTTGCGCGATCAGAGTGCGTGAAATCGACGTGTAGTCGCCGTCATTAGCTATATTCTTTCACGGGCCCGTGGCGACGACGACAAAAGTGATAAAATAATGGTTTATACGTATATTATATGTATATCGTTTTTATACGGTGTAATGTAAAAACTGTAATCGTTGTTCATAAATGTCGTGAGCACATGCTCGCTTTTTCTATATCATTATTATTATAATTTTCACCCGATGGCTAAGAGACCGCGAGCCACAGCTAAAGTAAGTGTGTACGCGTAATCCGAGTGAGGGCGAGATAAGGATAGAGTTGGCTGCTGGGCCAGAGACTGTTGAGCTGCGGTCGTCGTCTCTCCTCGGAACCGCCGCTGAAGTAAACGCGCGTACGACTGCGCGACGAAAACCGCCTTTAGCCCAAACTGCAATGATAATACGACGATAAATCAAGTGTCAAAACCCCCTCGGGTCGACGCGCGTCACAGTGCAGCAGCAGATAAGCCGCTGCATTCGGCGTGGTCGGAACTTTTTATTTACTTTATTTATAATATAATATATTGTATTGTATACATTTATAAGGTATTTTTTTACCATACATTCTTTCCGTGGCCGTATAATCGTTATACCATACCATCATCATTACTATTATTACATTCTTGCGTGGACATAAAATATATTACATATTCACTGGAATACATATTATTATTAATAGATAAATTACGACTCAATATCGGAGACTGCGTAGCGATTGTCTCGCGCACCGACGACCGCAATGGTAATAATAATATTGTATAAATTGAAATTCGTGTTACCGCAGAACAATAGCCGCGGTTTTTCACGGGGGCATGTCGAATTCGGCGCGTGTCCTGCCGCGACGTGTAATCTCTCTGCTGCTGCAGGAGAGCAGGAGGACCACGATCGCATGCGCTGCTGCAGGATTCCGCGGTCACTTCAATCCCATTATATTGTACAAATATAACTACGTATACGTGTACCACTAATATATTATGTTCGTATCATCGTCGTCGCAGGTGTATTTTTTTTTTCGAACAATGCGTGCGCGTATAATATAATTATTTTACTACGAACGTGTACGCGATTCGTGAACTCGAGTACAATATACATTATATTATAGATACAGTGTATATAGGTTCGGTTAAATTTCGGCACGGGAATGGTATCCGTATATTATACGTACATTGCATTATAATTTATAATATTGTATACATTCGTACGCATATATATTTATGTTTTTCATGTATATACGCGCAAAGTGCACAATGGTAATAATAATAAAAATATCATTGCGGACGCCCTCGCAGCACTTATATTATTATTATAACAACGCGCAATAATTTCACGTATATATTATTTGTATATGGTATCGGAAATCCTCGGTTAATGATCGCACTCATTACTGCTCGGTGTCATCTTCCCCGTGTCTAGTCGTCCAACGTATTATTATTATTGAACTGTTTATCGAACACTAGGCACTATTGGTAGACGGTATAGGTTTCGCATACTTCGGATTCGCGTGTTGTCCGAGAGTTCATAAACAACTTTTCTCGTATATAATACATACATACGTATGGAAACGAGAGAAACTCGTGAAACGGACGCACACGGATTCGGTTTGCACACATTGCACACACACACACACACACACACACACACACACACTTTTATACATTTACAAACACTGATTTTCTAGACACGACTTAAACTCTGCTTACTCGATTGTAGCTCATACGCAGTATATATATATATAGGTACATAAAATGTATTGACGTTTCGCCGCATAAAACGCACATTAATTAGAAGTTATTATGCAAGAAATTTTGTTTTTAAAAGTATAGTTAATATCTATTATGTTTGTGTGAATGATGTATAATACGCGTAAACGTTTTATTATTTGTGTAGACATCGCTTCTAAACTCCTCCCCACGCTCGATAGTGATTAGTGATATCTAATGGGTCCTGGACTAAATTTCTTTCGAAAATATGTTCCAGTTTTAAACGTTATATTACGGTTTAATAAGCTGTCTAAGAGTTAACATTAAATGAGTATCAAATAAATAAACAAAACGAAATTAAAAAGTGCCAACAAGTAACAATAATAAAACACCCACGGAGTACTGCGAGATTAATTTGTTTTATTCAAATGGGAAAATATACACTAACCAAATTATATATATTCGAATAAATTACAATTTTCTCTGGTATTCTTTCGCCACTGCAGGTATGGACTTCCTAGCAAAGTATACTGCCAGTCTCATTATAATAGAGGTTATGTTATTTATAATATTGTTTTAACTGATTAATATTTTTCGAATAAATTGTACCACACACATAGTTCAACATAAATGCAAGATAAAATGAAGAATAAAAATATCTTCAAGCCATTGTATATTATAGTACAGTGCGCATTGAATAATATTATAATAACGAATTTTCAATTGTATCGTCGATCGTTTTGGATTAAAATGCGTGAATAGATAATGAATCTCCCTTTGAAGCGTTTAGACTTATAGCCTAATGATTCGTATAGTTTTAAATATGTGAATGCACAAGACCTATTCGTATATATAGTATATATTATATATTGCTTATAGGATTAATCTCATTTGCAACGATATAGATGATATGAATTAATACTTTATTAAAAACCAAAGAAATACGCGCGTGCGGTTACTGTTGCGAACGTTTTGTGCACGTTGTTAACATACGATGAATTATTGTGGACATCGAAGCGCGGTGAAAAAAAAAATCATACAGTCGGGCGTAACAGCCATACGTGTATATAGTATGATGATTTAGATGGTTCGTACGGGGCAAATCGATACGATTGTAATACGTCGCATACGGTATTATACGCATGTATATATGATAATATAAAGCATTCCCTCGTGTTGTATAATTCATATATATATATATATATATATATATACATGTACGACATACCGTTGTAAACACAACCGGATTGTGTGCGAAGATTAAAAATGTAATAATATACCGTGTGAGGAGGAGCGTAGGAGAATATAAATATACACACATACACACACACACACACACACACACACATATATATATGTATATACGATTAACACCTAATAAAAACAATTTTACAACGGTGGATTATTATTTACGACTAAACTTCTTATGGGTATATAATGTGTTGTTTTTTTTTATATATATATAATATTCATTGTATAAATTAATAAGTTATTGAGATTGAAATTTATTGTTCAATTATAGTTTGGTTGTTCATACGGTTTTAAAACGTCTGAAGCCACCGTTGCGTAGACTTAATTATTATAAACGCAGTATGCCGTACACAATATAATATTATACATCGTGGCTTGTATCGAAATAGCAAATTAGTAAATTATCTATTCTCCTGATTATGCAAAATCATATTTTGTATCATTATTACAATTCTAAAACATTTAATCCTCTTTAAAAAAATCTTTTTAAATTATTTAACATATATAAAAGAAGTTATTACATTTTCAAAAAAATTAACAAAAAAAAAACATTTATAGGAAAATAATTATTTGGATAAGACAAGCAAATTACATAAAAAAAAAAAAAACACATAAATGCTTATACTTTATTCTACAATTGCTTGTACAATTGTTTCTTATGGTTTAGATGGTTTTGAATTTTTCAACACATTTTTATTGTTATGCAATATCATCTGCACATAATAAAACATGGAAAAAAGTTCTCATTGTAGTTTTTTTATCATTTAAATTATTAAAAACTTCGATTTAAATAGAAAAACAATTATTTAGCATTAATGAAAAGAAGAAAAAAATTAATCAGATTTTCATTCAAAACAAAATTATACCTTAACAATATTATGAAATAAATTATAGAAAAAAAAAATTGTAATAAAAACCAGAAATTACTTAAAAAATGTAAATTTATAACTAATAAATCTTACAAAATAATTTAAATGATTTTTGATATATTTTTAATCATATTTTTTTTATAAGAAAATAAAAATCACATTAATCACTTGATTATATTTGGGTCATCGTAGATCGCTGAACTTTGCACATTGAACTCGTATTAACATAATCAAAAGGTGAATTATAATATTAATTGGCATTTTTTATCGGTGTATTATAGTAAATTATAAATACATCTTAATGATATAACATTTTATATTTTATAAATAATTAATTTGAAAAAAATGTATTGGGTTATCAATCAATAAATGATGAAACAATAATTATAGAATATAAATATTATTAATGTTGTATAATATTCAAAAACGCGTTATTTAATGAAGTACATTATAATAACAAAGTATATATTTTATACTATTTTACCCTTAGGTGTTAATATCGCTTCTTTTTTTGGCACCTATCTTTAATTCATTTTTACAGTTCAATTATTATTTTTACTGTTATTATTAAACGTATTTGAATATTTTTCGTTTAAGAAAAACGGTATAAAATTACAATATATCATCATAAATTTAACAAGTAAAAATGGGAGTTAGATTAGGACTGCTAATATGTTTTTTTTTTATATAAGAGCCGTGGCTAGCCGTTACTAAACTATTAATTTTGTATTTTTATTTTCAATATAAAGGCCTTTTTAGGAGTAGGTATAGTACAATTTAATTTAGTATACGTCATAAGAGTACAAATTATCTATATACACTCGATCATGCGTATGTGCTATATTTTTTTAATTCTATAGATATCGATCGCAGATTACACTTAACATTAGTGTCCGTGTAATTGCAAAAACAACTCCGCCTATTAAAATCGGTCAAGAAAAAAAAAATAAAGAAAAAACCGTGATGATAATCGCTTTCAAATTAAAAACACACCCGCCCAAGTGGCCTGACCATAAAAGCGACCGCCCACCCAACACGCGAAATACCCTATATAAAATTTATTATATGTACACGATAAATGTACAATTCAAGTCACATATTTTAGCTCTTTAGAATATTTATATGTATAGTATATGCGTACATTTAGGATTTATTTTTTCAGTATAAGTACATACTGTAGGAGTATAGATGGTTTTCTTATCGTCAGTATAAAGGTAAACGCATTTGAGTAATTTGTGCACTATTTTCTTTAGACTGCATCTTAACTTCAATATAATTTTATTTATACCATAGTAGTCTTAGAATTGAGTGCGATACTTATTCTAACATATTTTGTTACATTTTATAAGTAGTCTTATGATTTTGTTTTCAAGTTGAGTTGGGAACAATATCGCAATGATTTGAAATATTTTACTCGAGTGTAAACGTTTTGATCTTCTGATAACCATATTACGATGAAATCCACTATTTCATTAGTCTTTTAATAAAATTCTTTCACGCCAAAATGCACACACCCAATCTCGATTGAGATACACTTTTCACTGTTTTAGATTGGTGTGGGTGGTGGTTATAACCAAGGGTTATAGGTTAAGTTATCGAAGTATACAGGTGTATATTTAACTGACAGATCTGTTTACATTCAGAGCGGTATAAGTAGGTAATATGCGCGTATTGGATGACGACTGAAATTGTTCACCAGACCTATTATATACTGATGCAGAAAGGATTATAAAAAGGGGTATACGAGATTTTTACATCCGTATATATTATCCGGATCGCGTCATTCTCTGCAACATCGTACTCCTGTTTCGCAGTATATCTTGTCAACGATTTCCAACAGGAATAAAACACAAATCACTCGCGTATTTCCCTGGATAATAATATATAACTTATACCTGATGTACGCGTATACGCGGAGTCCGCGATACACGCCGTTAGGAGAATCACCCCGTACATTTATAATAATATAATATATTATAGTATATAGGCCGATGCATGCTTCAGGTTTCCTACACGTCTGGACGGCTGGTACATTCAACCGCACATAGTATATAATCGCGTAGCTTTACCTAATAAATGAAAATAATATATAATTTATTATTTCCACGTGCGCAATAAGCATATTTCTTAAACTCGTTGTCTCGATCTCTCGAGTTTCGTTGTAATCGCGGCATGGTCGTGTGTACCATATGTGTGCTACTCGATCGTAGAATATATTCATATCATATATATATATATATATATATATATATGTGTGTGTGTTTTATAGGTACGTATATGCATACAGATTTTGTCGTCGTCGGATCGTTTATAACCGTTTAGAGTTTATTTTTCAAAACGTCGTCAACTATTGTCGTCAGACAACCGACCGTGGTTGTCGGTGCACGTACACGTATATATTATATGTACATCATATATAATAATATTATATATATATATATATATATATATATATGTAGTATGTATACATAAAAAGGTAACCGTGTGCGTATTATTATTATATATACCTCCTACTCGACAAGCGGTATCCTATATTATTCTCGGTGCTCGGTGCTCCTTTGACGAAGATGAGATTTACGAGCTCGGTGTAATGAGACTCATATACAGGAAACGTTTCTCGTGTCAGGCGTATGGTATTATTATTATTACTATTACTATATGCATGATAAGGATAGCTGCTGCTATGTAGGCCTACAACGACGTCGAAGTCACCGCCGCTGCCGTGATAACAAAGATGGATGTAACCAGTAACCGCGATTTGTCCCGGAAAAATATATTAAATATATAATATATAGGTATGAGGTATACTCTATACATCTGGTCTATAATATATAGAATACGTAGTTCCTATGTTGTCGGCAACCACCCGTATATAATATTACGAGAAAAGGAAACAAACACTATACGCGCGTAGCAGCAGAAGCAGCAGTGGCGACGGATACAAGTCGGATAAGGACCGGATGAATATCTAAACGGTCCAATATATAAATAATCCGTCTTGTCCGTATATAAACTATGTATTATAAATTATTATATTCTTTCTCTCTCTCTCCCCCCGGCAATATAAATAATGTATTTTCCTGTACCAGGTTCTATATTTCTATACATATATATATATTCTATTTTCATTTGGATATATAGAAAACGTTCGCATCAATATTTAATACCATCGCGCGCGTACCCAAACGTATACCGACGATTGTATACGTACTATAATAATATAAGGGTATACTCATTTTTCTGCAGCTCACTTCGATCTTCTCCGGAGAGACGTATTATGTGTATTACCGCTACAATTGTGCGCAGATTTCACACACACACACACACACACACACACACACACCGGTTTGAAGGAAACGCATTCTTAAAGCAACCTTCTTAAAGTCAGTCCCCCGCGCGCGATCCGTGTGCGCCGATAAACGGTTATCGACGTTTTATCCGAAATATGACAAATTACCCACTGCAGGTTATTATATATACGAGACGGCGGCGCTTTTCGGATCGCCCCATTGATTTATGTTACCCGGTCACGCCACCTAACCTGCATCGCTGCAGCTTGAGTATCTAGTCACACACACACACACACACACACACACACACACACACAAACACCTATAATAATATTATATTATAAACAGATATACGATTTATATACGATTTACGCGTTCGACCCAAGTCCGGACGACGACTTATCAGCTCAACTCGTTCGCATATTACGGGCACGCGTGCAATCCGTGCCGATCTCTAGTCTATCTTATAATATTATATTGGGTATTATTATAATATTATATTATGTACACATTCCACCGTCGGCTTAATGTCCGTGTAAAAGACTTGCACGCTATAAGTAGTGCAGATATCGTCGTCGTCGCCACGCGCCGTATATGTGGACGAAAACTTTGTGTCGATCTGTTAACATCGATACATATTACATATACAATGCATATATGTATGTATTTTATTTTACATATACGCGCGTATATATAAGTATTATATCGATTTGTAAATGTAAAATATTATATATAAATATATAAATATAATATGCGGTTCGAGAGAGAAAAAAAATACGAGTGGTGGAATAGATTTAAACGTATTATTATTATTATTTTCATTATCATTATTATTATATTTTATATAAAAAAAAAAAAAAAAAAACGTAAATATATAAGAAGTGTATATACATGTGCATTGTATATATCATATAGTTATATGTACGACGCACCAGTCGTGTACAATGTATATAGTGTGTACGTGGCAACCGGTCTCGCGTTGTTTTTTTAGTATATACTAATGCGTTTTGCACAGTTTGTTTTGCGAAATTACCATTCATACATTTTATCTCGACAAATAATTATATTTATATACACATCATATATAATTAAACCATTATTAATAAACCATTACTATTGCTCTTTGGGGAAAATTAATATAGAATTTAGCAAAAACCATAGTTATCAATCAACCGGGAAAATAAATAAATAAATATATATGATGATATATATATAATATATATATATTGTTGATCGTGGTAAACTTCGTATAATATTATATTTGTCAAGTAAACAAATAGAGTCCAACGTTGTAGATTAATGCCATTTGATGGGTTTTTATTTAGTATATGTACTCCTCATCATTTGATTATTCCCTCGTTGATGTTAAATACATATTATGTTGATCGTCGAGTGGCTCTGGGCACATAGATCCATGATGTTATTCAATATTTATTGTTGCTGTACTATTATACGTATTTTTATAATAATAGCTTAGTATCTATTAATAATTAAGCGTTTTTTTCGGTTTCTTTTTTTTTTGTGACTAGAATTTATATATTCAAGCTTAAGCCCGTGTAATTTTAAAATAACTATAAATTGTGCTACACAATATTATGAACAATGAATGTATATACTATTGTATTTATTATATATGATTTGTATTCGTAATTACGAAATTCTATAACAATGACATTAAGAATACTCCGTTGGATTCGGCGCGATGGTGTCATTCATTAGTAATTAAGGCTTATCTATATATAATGAGGAACGTAATCTTGTATTTTATAGACGTTTTATGTGCGTGGATACGTTCAATGCTCGGCAAGCGTCGATATATATAGCTCTGCAACGGATTTAAAAGTAAAATCAACACGTTGAGTATGTACAAACGGCCGCCGTATAAGAAGAGAACTTTTTCAGTTGTATATAGCTGCTGCAATAATAACGGTGTTAGTACGTCACGCGTCACTATATAAATATAGCCGCAGCCAGCTTAAGTATTTCTAGAGGTTTTTTTTCTTCTTTCTCTCGTCCGACGGCGACGTATACTGCAACTATGTAGGGTTCTTCGACGCGTATCACGTATGTGGTTTTTGCTGCAGCGCGACGAGCGAAATATGCTGTTAAATCGTGTGTTGGTTATTTTTTTCCATCTCCCCGGCCTGTCGTTTTCGATTTTAGTGCGGTGTCTTTCTGATGGGCAGACGTCAGATTGTCGTCGTACATATGCGATAACGCGTGAATCGCGTATACGCGGCAACAACTCGGGTATCCTGCCGTGGTGACAATAATAATATTGTATTCCTAGCACGAGTCGTCTTACGAATAAGTATACACTATTACATAGCAATAGCAAGTCTCTCGCGCATTTATGTTTAACAATTAGTATCGCGTCCACCTGCAGCAAAGCTTATATGTAATATATATATTTATATGTGGTCCGCGATGACGAGAACGAACTCGCCACGAACTTATACTCCATATTATATAACAAGTCTAGTGCAATACAATAAACATTATTATTATGCCTATTATACATTATTATTGTCATGATGACCCACGAGCATTCCGCTGAGTTCCGCGGGTAACGTGTGCACTGACAACGGCGAAGGTAAAATACGACCAAAAAATAATTTTAACGATATAATATCATTAATAAAAATCGCGATAATGTTGCCTGGACAATCTCGATGACATCGTGTACACTTTTATACTGTTTCCGGAATCTGGTTTATAGAAACAATTTAGTCCTTGTGCACTATGCCCGCAGGAAAAATAATCATCGTAACAGTTTCTTCATGTAAATAACTGTTACCGTTGATTATAAAATAAACTAAATTAATTAATTAACTAATTAATCTATAATCAATACTATTGCCAATATTTATCAAACTATTGTTATTTGTTTACATGGTAACTTATAAAACTATAATTTGACTTTTAATACATTTATTCTTCATTATTGTAAAATGTTGTTGAATAGATGAAAAGTAGCGCGTAGATCAAACTATACCCAAGTCTTATTCAAAAAGGAAATGGCGGTATGTCCGAGTTATACGTTCGAGTACATTATAAAACATATCTTTTAGTAAGTTTAAAATTCTAGCCAAAATCACATTATAGTATAATAAACACAAGTTGCACACACGCACACCTGCGTACTATACAGTCATTAGCCGCCACCGCAGGTGATGAGTGTGACATCGGACATGACGTTTCAAACAATATTTTAGCATGATGCCCAGCGAACATGCCCAAGTCAATTTCAATGTTTTTAGTATCTCGAAATAATATTTTCTTCTACTAGAATATACTTCTTGGCAAATATCTTTACCGCAAATTTACGCGGTGTCAGTTCCAGCTTTGACCTGAAAATTAATGCCACTATATGCTTGTACGTGCAGTTTACAAGTAGTGCATATATCCATTGAGAATTCTATGTTCAAACGATAACACGCAAAGATACGTGATGGATGGATCGCTATTACGTATCAATCAGAACACTGCCACAAGTGTGTTTTATACGAAACCAACATATACGCACATTCGTATACATTATTTTTGTATCGCGCGGAATAATAATATTATTATTATATATTGTTAAGAAACTGTGATATATAATTGACGTACAACATGCCCTTAATTAGATTTGAAAGATGAGTTTGTGCGGTCTCGACGACGTGCGCGCAAGACGCGCGTGTGTGATTTATGGCCGTGCGCAGGATATCTGTGGTACACTGGTACATAATAATAATAATAATAATAATAATAATATGAACATTACGGTCGACAGAGAAGAAGAGATACTCTATGTATATATACACGAACCAGAGGATCATACCTTGGCAGCGTGTGCACGACGTGTAAAAGACCGATCGACTGTATATTATAATATTATGCGTAGGAATCGATATATTCTATTATAGACGACAAAAGAAGGATGAGCAGCGATGTGATACGCGAATACCGACGTGGTGGAAAGTTAAATCGTTTTCTTTTCAAGATTTTATACGCATTATTCGTAGCTTTACATTATAATAGTAGATAATATGTTAATTTGCATATGTACGGTATTGCAGGCACGATCGCGAGAACTGCAACATTTCTAATAATATATGTCATATGACGTATCGGTAGTATTTTTTCCGGCGACCTATATATTTGTGTTTAACCACAGTCGTTCGATATCAAATCACTATCGGGACAGTGTGTACGATACTGCGATATAACGTGTCAATAATATATATATATATATATTATGCGGTGTGGACATTATTAAACGAAACAGTCGCTAACGCGAAGGTATCTGTCACGTGTGGTGATGGTGGAGGGTGGGTATCGAGTACGTTGAATGTTGACACTTCATCTAAAACCAGAGTCGGCTGCAAATGATTATATATTTCTATTGAAGTCCGGATTCGTGGTTTGATAAGGCGTGAAGAGAAAAAGCTAATTTTTTAAAATAAATTACACTATTAGTATTATGTGAGTGGCGTAATCTGAGTTTGATAATGTTCAAATAGTACATTTTTTCTCATCATTTCCTTGATCATTAAACATTTTTTTTAAATAAATTAGATTAAAATGTTAAAGTAATAAAAGTCGTCAACATTTTCGAGGAACCGTGTTCTGCAAACAATAGCTAACTGATATTAAATATTCATGGTTGTGTTAATGAATTAGAATAAATATTCTATGTAAACCAAACGTTAAAAACGGTTTAGAAAGGATTGTTGTTAACCATTAGGGTTTTTTATTATACATCTTGTATAGTGCGTCTTTTTTTTATCGAATAATCATCGGATGACACCACAGTCTCCGTATTCGTCGGACTTATATAATATTGTTTTCGTACGTTTTTTGATAAATTTGCAACAAAGCACTTATATGCTGGCGCGAATATGCGTATGAGAACATTTCGAATACACCTCACCTATACGTTGATGTAAGAATAATATTATAATATGTATACATGTATATAGGTTTATACGGACACCACGCGGCGAACGTGGACGGTATGATGTTTTATGCTTTGTCGACGATCTGTTATCGCGAACAGTGTTTTATTAACGCATCGTTGCATGCGTATATAGTACACAGTTAGTAGTATATATTATATTATAATATGATAACCACGCGTTGTACGCGAATCGTAATGTAATAAATTTTCACCCTCGATACGCTAGGCCGGTCGCACTGTTACAGTTTATATTATATGTACCTACGCTTTGTTGGTGGGAACATTTCTCGTATTATTTAGATGAACAGATATTTATATCTTGTATATTATTATTTTTATTATTATTTATATATGGAATTATATACGAATGTACGATATAATAATGTCTATTGCGAAAAACTCATGCCATTTGCTGCGTACATAAATACAGTGTTACGTATCAAAACTATATAAAGGTACACGCCCGACTACAGTTATGTATCGATGCGTGGTAGTTGATATATTATAATATTATAAGGACAATATGTGTTTATATTATAAGTTGTTATTTACTATATTTATGTAAAACGAAATGGTTCGAACAAAGAGTTCCTTATTTAATGTATTATTTGTACGCGCGTTTATATAATAGTGTCCACCCAGTACTTCGCATTTTTATTATTTCACTGGAGGATTGTTTCGATTGTTTTGTAACTAATATTTTACCGGATGTACGTATTTTGTGCTGTTTCAGCATTGTACGGACAAGGTGTAACGAATGCATGATTTAATAACGTAAGCGCGTATCTTGTTGCGATTTATTTGTAGAACAATTTACGGAGAATTGGATCTGCTAATAATTAGCATAACTAAGGATGATAAATAGACTGTACCAACTATATTATATGTATTGTTCAAGGGGAATATATGTAGTTAATAGTTCTTAGGGATATAAATAGTGACGGTGTACACGCTGTGTAGAACACGTAAGGAGGAATATGAGAGAATTGATTGTGCAAATTAGGGATTGATGGGATGTGCACATACAGCGTATATTCATAACGTTTTGCAGACCAAATCATTAGACATAATAACATTTTACAGTTGTTCAATTTTACCACATTACTATTACCTACATGAATGATGATGCGTGAATAATAGAACACGTTTGACCAATGTTTACAGAGGTTGGTATGAAAAATTATTTTTAAATCAGCAAACCAACATAGACCGTATAATTTAGGTAATCGTTCAAAATTAAGCGCGGAGAATTCAAAGTAGTTATATACTAATGTATAATGAGACTAACCCGATTGCGGTTAAAGGAACGTGTAGCATATGTAAAATTTAGTTGGACAAAATATGGACATTACAATGTTTAGCGTATAATTAGTGAGATGATCGCTACTTATATGTTAAAAAGATTCATCTTCCTAAAACAAACAATAATTTTCAACGAATAGAATAGTCGTTATTCTATAAATAAATCACAATATTCAAGTGACTGAATAACACACTTTGGAAAACGAATTTCACATTTTTCTTGCCTATAATTCGGCCATTCTATATACAGTATTCCATCTTACTCATTTAAATTATACATTAATAACTAAACTACTAACTACCCTATTTCTGCACCATTTAAAAAAATTATTGAAGTTATACTTCACATACTATTTGATTATTTAGTCTTTAGTTTTCGCATACTTTTCATCAAGTATAGTGTAATTAATATTTTAATATTATTGAAATTGTATTTCTTTTTATAAACCCTAACTTCCCAAAGGCTTTATTAATACAGTTGATCTAATTACGTTTACTCTTTTTTTTAGCCACTTTAGTTGACTAAAATGATACAACGTCTTAAATTCTGAGCGTTTTAATTTTAACTCGAATACACCCGTGGTTTTTTATTTGTATTTAATATTTTCTCTTTATCACTAGAAAAAAGACCCGATGGTATCTATTTTGTAACTCGCATGATGGAAAATATTAATTAATATAACTATATATTATAGCATGGTTGAAAAATAAAATATTTCTACTTGGAATTAATGCTCACAGAGAATTAGTGTTCATTACTAAACTATAATTATACCAATCATCTGTATAACAAACGCCTACATATTTCACATCACGTCAAGAAATAAACAACGTTAAATATTGTTATCAAAAACCAATCTTGTCGGTTAAAAATCAATTATAATTGCGTAAAAACCGCCCATCTTTAGATAAAAGAGCGTCACGACTTCGTCCGTAGTCTAAATTAATATTACTAAATTAATATTTTTTTGTAAGCAATAAATTCTTTTAGAAATGTTGTGTTTTTTTGATGTGATTATATATTATAAGTTCGTAGACATGTCAAGCGATCAAGAACGAATAAACTTAATCATAAGCTGATGAATTGGACTAATCGACTAATGCATGTAATAAAACCATCATGAATACAATATTTTGAGTATATTTAAAGGATGGATAGAATAGTTAACAACTTCGTTTGGATATTTTTTTTCTCGGGCGTACCCACCGTTTTGTAATAATTATTCAATGCTATAAAATGGAATATAGTTTATACCTAACGGACTGTTATTATGAACAGCTATAATAATAATAATAATAATAATAATAATAATAATAATATAAATAATGTGTATATAAAAATGTAAAATTCTATATATTTTTTTTAACCAATACTTGCCAATCACTCACTCTGTATCTTATTGTAGCCTTTGCTATCGATTATGCTATATAAACCATTTTAATGATGGGGACGGTTATTATAACAATATAGGACGGTCTATCCTCGGTTGATGCTTAGATTGACCTATCGTCACCGTCCAAGTCGAGGACATTGCATTGGAATTAAATGACTGAAAATAGTACGTGATGACTGCAAACACGGGTGGTCTGGGCGCTCGCCACAGCTGCGGAAACCGTACGACCAATATCATATAGAGTAATTTATTTTTAGATTTTGTTATTAACTATTTATATTACACTCACAATCTATTGTATTATTTGAGGAATGATTGAATTTGATAATTTTGATAAGAAGGACGAATTATAAAGATATATATTCTAGCGAAAACACTTTCATGACAGTTAGAAACAAGTGTGAGAGGGGAATAACTTAATTAATTAATTTACACAATTATAAAAATTGGTTGGGTACTATATTAGGTCCCTATATTATCGCATTTTCATTCTTTTTTATGGATTATCGGGTGTATTGACACAAGAACAATAATAATACATATAGAATACGTTTTGGAGCAGTAAAATTGCTTTAAATTACTTATATAGTAACTTTTCTGAAAGAATCATATCTGTATACTGATATAAATTAAAATTTTCCAACAATGGAATTATAAACGAACAAAATCAGCAATATCGGTATGGAACAAGATCATATAACCGGTTGCTCGACACTATTTAACTATAATTTTCAAACAGCTAGTTTGGTGTAGGTGGATAGATGGAAAACTCTTATAGGCCCGTATGTAAAAGTATGTTTGTAAACAAAGACGATACCTACTATTGAATTTTACTTGAATTGTTCTGAAAATGTCTATTATAGAGTAATACCATCGGGGAACCTGCCCAAAGCTTATCTTTTCAATACTCACGGTCTTGTGGCTGAAATATATTTTCCATTACCTACCTGAAACCGTGATCGCAGTGTATACGTATATATATTTGTGTGAGTGTGTGTGAGTGATGTAGTTGCGTTTAAATAACCATGTAATAATGATTTATTGCGCGTCCGGCACGATCGACGATCGATACGATCTATATGGCGTATGTATAAATAAATAAATATATATATATATATATATATATATTATACAAGTATATAGATAGCGTGGTATTCTGTTTGAGTTGCGATCGAGAGAGAGCGGTTTCAAAACATCTATAAAACCCGAACGTGTGTGTCTATATAATAATAACAATAATAATAAGAATCATATTAATATAATGGTAATAGCGCAACCGAGGCCGAGCTGAAGCTCACAAGCAGAGTATATATGTATGCGTATAAATGATATATAAAAGTATATATTTGTGTGTGTGTGTGTAAAATTTATATAAACATGCGGTGGAATTAAAATGGCAATAAATATAATAATGCGCACTGCCCCCCTACCACCACCAAAATGGCATAAATCAAACGGAAATCAATATTTATTATAATACAGCAGTATATAATACAATATTATAATATGTTAAGCAGTAGTACCTATGTGTGCGTGGGCCTGTATGGCGGTGTACAGCTATATAGGTACACGATGGAAAACATTAAAAGCAGTAAAATCGATAAAAATCTCTAGATAGCACAACTAGATTGATATAGGTATAACTGATGTTTTTTTTTATTTAATAATCGTTGACGCACATTATATTATATACGTATATAATATATACGATCATATTTTATTATAATAACGTCACCGTATATTATGATATACATATTGTGTGTTGCTTTTTCCGTTTTATTTTTTTCTTAATAGCATATATCGTATCACATAAATATCTATATATACCTATAATATACATCATAATATATTGTAGTGCTATTAGTATCTAATAAATATAAATATTTATACGGTATAGGTACATACCGGGTAACGCGGGTACATAAACGGCGGCGCGTTTATAACGGCATATTGGCTACAACCAAAATTTATAACATATCGTTAACTATAATATGTATATACGCAAACATTTATGTCTTAATAAAAACGACAAATTGCAGTTTTTTTTCCTATCGTAAACATTATGATAATGATTGAATTCAATACCATCAGCATCCAGTTGTACCTATATTATCGTAATAATATAGCAGTACATTATAAAATACGTCGAACTGTATGAGCGCGCGTATTTACAAAACAGAATTTTTATACCTATATAATATGTCATTTAAACGCTCGTTGTAAATTATCTTAAATATACATAAATAATTAAAACATGTATAAGTATATATATATATATATGGAATGTTTTATTTTATAATTATTTATTTTTATAATAATAATAAACATGCATTAAAGTCTTTTTAGTTATTAGTGTTATCACTCATTACAGTATAATAACATATTATACTCAAAATAAAATGTACCTATGACTGTCGTATAATATTCTACCAACTGAAAAATATTTATTAAAACATTATAATTATATTATATATATATATATATATATTACTAGGTATTATACATTATGTTAGTAAAGTAATTTTTTCTCTTACTGCAGTTCGAGCATTATATTTATGTAAACTACCTATAATAATATTTTAATTGTTATGAATGTATTCTAGGTAGTATTAATATTCAATGTGGATAGATATATTTGATCATTTTGCTCATTATAGCTATAATTTGTACTCACAAACCCGCTTGGCTTATTCACACCTGCCGGCAAGATTCGCTCCCGAGTCACTGTCCAACTATTATTTACTATTTGTTACTTGAACGTAATAATCATTAGTTTGAAATAGATCAATCGAAGAACATTATTCATAGTAAATTGGATTCTCTTCTTAAATATCCAACGTGTTTAATGTTGCACGCGATAATAACGAAATATCAATCATTCACGCAGTTGTTGTTAAGATTGCCTGGTGTACAGTACAGTACGTTCCGTGTGATTTAATATGGTACATAAAAATGTGTCTGAGTGCGAATATTATTCCTTAATCTATATCTATGTGTCACTAAATACAAAACGGGGACGTATCATGTTCTATGATTTCCAAACATCACTATTGTTTACATTATCGAATTTAATATCGACAAATACATGCGATTTTATTTTATAGACACATGCGTCTCATTATATAGGACATAGGTATATCGATAGGTAAGTACTCGTATAAGATACTATTTGATTAATTTCGTTTATTGCAGGAAATTTTTTTTGTCTTTTCTGAAAATGTTTAAAACAGAGACATTCGTATATATGTATATATTATAATATGGTAAGATTGTTCGATTCAGATGTTCACCTTTGCAGTGTGTCAGTGTATAGGTATTTCTTTTTTTATAACAATAAAAGTATTTTACTACAGTTTTACTACAACGATAGTATCGTATGTTTGCTTAATACAGATTGGATCAATACGATCGTAGACGAATGTATACATAACGGTGGTATTATATCGTAGCTTACTATTCCCTTACTTAATTACTTCATTAATTTAATTGAACCAAATCGTGGAGAAATGTTTGGTATAAATGGTATAATATCGTTTTCCCGAAGTACTTATAATAGTTATTTAACTTATAAGACTCGTTCGGAGTATCATCCTATAACGAAATTGAAAATTATACAGATCTAGATATACAGATATTGTTAAATCATATTCTTTTAGTCGTTGGTGCGCGCGTTAAATAAAAATGTCGAACGGTTTCGAAGACAATATTACCTACCATGTCGTTTTATCGTTTTACGTCATACACGCGCAAGTATATAGCTGACACGTTTAGCCGATAAGAATATTTTATAATATTGTACATATTAGCATCATAATACACAAAAATGAGTATAGAGATTTTGAGTTTATGAAGACAATGTAGGTATTATAATATAGGTAGTACACGCGCATTCTTACAATATCGCAAACTTATAACGTCTTTGTCGTGTATATGTTTAATTTTTCGAATGTGCATGCCATAGTAGCATTATAATATTATATAGCTAAACGTATTTTAACATCAATTTTCTCGGTGAGTTTCGATCTTTTCGCAAGCACAATATTCCGTTCTATGCGGGGTATACATTATTTATGTATATTTTTACTTAGTTTTTTTTTTCTTAACGACTGGTTCAATATATTATTCTTATAAAATATATTTCGATACATTTTAGATATATATTACTTGCGTATGATGCTTTGAAACATAATAATATACGTATAGTATGTATATTTTGGTAGTGGTTCGAATCCAAAAATGTTCTGCGCAACAGTGTATATAGGTACAGTGTACACCTATATAATATATGAGGTCTTAGCCATAAATTATGTAGAAACGTTATTTAATTATAATATATATTCTACCTAAAGGTCATAAAGTATAATAATACGATCATAATTCATTTTTCGTTCTGCCCAATATGTATACTCTCGTATTTTTCGTATTAATAAAATCATTAAATTCTTATATTATATTTACGCCTGTTGTGTCGAGCCTACGCAAATTTCTATGGCTATAAAATACGCGTGTAACTATACCCGTATGTAAGTAACGCGTCTAAGAAAAATTATAACAACTATACACCCACAGCGATTGGTATGAAACAACATTTTGTGAGATAATTGGTGTAAATTTAGAACAAAACAGGATTAATTCAAAATAATACTCATGTATATGCTCTCTTTTTTTCGCATTATTAATCGATATATTTACGTTATACTGAACGGTTTGCGTTAATCATCAATACGCTGCAAATCTCATAATTTCGGAAACATACTCATGTTTCGTACATCATAATCATATACTATGCCACTATAGCATATGCTGTGCCCCGAAAATAATATTAATAATACATTAAAATACGAAAAATACCTAAACATGTAATTTAGTTTATTTCGTCTGTCTATACCACGAAAAGCTTATGGATTAAGTTATGTGCTATTTGGAACCTAATTATTCCTGTTAATGTCTGTCGTAAAATATTTTTATACGCCATGGCAGATACTCTAATCCGTCGAACAACGCATCATAAACTGCAGATTCTATTATTTAGAGTGTTGTATTATTATTATTATTATTATTATTATTATATTGAAAGGTTTGATATATTGAAAAAACTCGTTTTTGACGTACCGTTTATAATATAATTTAATATAACTACATTTGTTCATTATACATTTGGTCATTATATTTTACGACCAAATGTTTCCTTTAAAAATTGTTTTTTTATCGTTTTATTACCCAAGATTATACACCCGTCATCCGCGCTGACTTGATGTAAACGTATACAGCTATTTTAAAACATAATAGAATATTATTAATGATAATACTATACTTTCAAATTGCATATGACTGCATCAGCTCGCCGTCCCATAAATATGGGTATTAGTGGTAGTTTGGTTTCTAAATGACTCTTATCCCGTACTTTTTGAGATAATAATTAAATATATTACTACACAATCGTCCAATATACTTATTAGCTATGTGTCGAAATACTTGAAACGCCTTGCTATTCAAAGCAGATTCACGATTCACTTAGTATATATATGTTCATCATAAAAGCACCGTTGACGGTTTATTCTATGAACAAAACACATTCGTGTTTAGTGTTTGTAAATTAGTCCGTGTTAAAAAAGGAGCCAAGTAGACATTTTAATGTATGGACAGTGCAGGCACCTTACAAATATGATATATTTTAATATTATACGTGTAACAAATTGGTCAATATAAAACAATATTCAATGTGTTATCACGCGGTATATAATGCGCGGGTGTGCATGAAATGGAAGTTAGAAAGCCCTTTGTTTAGTATACCATTGTGGTCCACATATGGTGAAATGCAACAGCAGAATATGAATGCGAATCATGCAGAGAGACACTCCGCATCACCTTCATATCTTCCACATCCTCAGCGGTGACATCAGTTACGGTGGGCCGTGGTGGGGTGTGGGTCGATGGCGTATGATGTGAAAGGTGTGCGGGGGTGGAGTGTCCCAGGATTGACAACCATCTCCAGGTAAGTAATGATTGTACTCGCAACGATAAAATACCAAATGATGCTCACTGTATACACTTTTAATCGAAAGGTAATAAAAGAAGTATCTATTCGGTCTTTGCACGTGATCTCTGCAGCTGCATATTTAGGGATAATAAGTTCCAAGAGATTGCGGTATACTATTAGGTTTGTATGTAAGCTGCGAACGTCTCCCGGAACTTGAAAATAGAAAATATTAGTGGGACACTAGGCTCTATATATATATATATATTATTATTATATCATCCGCTTTGATTTTTTATGAGTACTATGACGTATATTTAAATTTTATTGTTGTCAAAATAGAAGCAAGATATATATGTTCGATAACGGGCTGACATGTCATTTCACATTTTATTACCTTTGATTTGTTGAGAGGACCAAAATACATGACGTGTTTTCTTCAGAATAAACAATTTTTCTCAGGGGACCTGAGCATTAAATTCGATTTATAAGGATGTTCCGACCATCTTTTTTTCCGACCAGTATTTTCTTTGTAAATACTATATACAGCTGACCTACTATATAAATGTTACAGTGATCGCGCTATCAGCCCATTGCGTTACTCAAATATAACAACTATATTGTATATAAACATTTCGTTCGAATTTTTATGGTTAACATTCCTCGACTTGTACATATCAGTAATTCTATTGTCTTTATACTTGTTTTATTTATTACAGTATTGATGATACAATATACGTATAGAACATGCACTGTTGTGTATTTCAGATACCGAATTGTACGTGTTAATCAGAGTGTGTAGCACCGAATGATGTATTGCTTGAGTGTATGTTGTATATAATATATATAGTAAGTACCTATATTCATCGCGCGCGGCTTCCGTAGGAAATCATAAATCATGCATCCTGCGCCGTTCGAGTGATTAATATTCGTACGTACAAATCGTGTGCGAACGTCTTCATACACGTACAGTGTATACGGTATACCACATTATTATAATGTATACGTCTAAATAATATCTCTGATGGTTCGGTACTTGTGCGACGCTCGGGTGTGTATAGTTCGTTTGGAATAATATAACAATACTTGTACACTGGTATACAAATGACCGTGAAATATCAGTCATTTTTATTTCACATATTACTGTATAAATTATGTATGTACACTTATATAATATAGGTATATTCATAGTTATATTTTTATTCTCCTGTTTGGTTTTCGACAAAAGCAAGCCGCAAACGTTTCATAAAATTTCAGCCTAACATCCTTCGAGCTGCGTTCGTCGTTTATTATTATTATTTTATGCTTATATTCACACCAGCACAGCACATCAATTTGAACGTTTAACACGCGTATGTGCCATTTCAACGCACAGATCCATTATTTATTTACACACAACAATCTGAACGTGGTGACAAGTTCGGTGAACTTTTGCGTATGCGCTTATATACACGTCTCAGTCGACTGATTTTAAATCGAAAATATTAATATATGTTTATATATATATGTTTATACATTTTTTTTTTTTTGAATAAAATTTCCATCGTTAACGTGAGATAAGGTAATACGCATACGCGCACAATGTCACCGGTTCTACGACACGTTATCATCGTGCCGTCGCCACCGATGGCCGGTCACGTTCCCATTTGCAATTTCACCTCTCCTTCACTTTATAATATATCCGTTTCGGTAAACGCTAGAATTTGAATTTTATGTGTTTTTTTTTTTCTGTGATCTGACAATTATTGTGTGGTCACAACGTCACGACGACGACGCGAGTCCTGGACATTATAGATAAACCCTTGTGAATATATTATTATAACGGTTTTGCCGAGCGACAAATTTGTTTATTTGCCCATCGTAGTATATTATACAAATATATATATATATATATATATATATAATAGTATTATATAATTAGAATATACGTCGATTTCCCATTCAGATTTTTTCAATTCTCTTTTGTTTTTATCCTACGTCCGCCATGTTATTATAGCAACTATTGGCGAGGAAAGATCGTCTTTGCACGAAAGATATAAATACCCAATGTGAAATCATTTAAATATTTCCAAGTTATCTCTAAGTATATTGAATTTAAATATTACGTGATGTATTGTAATCTGTATGTAAATCATCCATTTGCAGTGTACCTGCAGTATGTAATATACGATGTTTGTTAATATCGATGGTGTACGCGCATTGTTCGGCGTTTTTTTTACGTATTATTGTATATTAAAAGGTATATCTAAAAACGTTTCGGACAAAAGACCGTACATTTTGTAACATATATCACAACACAACGGTCGATCCGCCTACATTTTTAAAGAGCGAGAGAGAAAGAGAAAATACTCAGTATAGTGCGTATTATATTATAAACCGTACACGTGGGTGAACTTATATTTTCCTAACGACGCGTGCTCGCCGCATCAGCAGAGTACTACATTATTAATGCATACATATATTTGATTAAACATTGTTATTATTATTATTTGATGAATTGAATAATATTATCGATGCTCCTATTGTATGCATGGTATATACCTATACGCGCTTGTATACAATATTATACCTAATGTTTTATACGGGCATATACAAAGTGATTATGTTAACATAAACCAATATGCGGGGTTCGCGCGTTTCTTGTATTAATTTTTGTCGGATTGTTTTTTCACAAAGCAAGAGCGAAGAAGGATAAACCGAGGTATATAGATATATTATGTTAAATGGACCGTTTTAAATCTATTTTCCAAATCTCTACTCTTATGCGGTGGCGGTATGTCGAAGAAAAATGATTTCTCGTTTACAGTTTAACACAGATCGTATAGTGTCTATCTCTATATTATGCTCGCAAATTTGATTATGTATGGATAACGCTACAGATCGATTAACAGAGAAACATCCTGTATAATACAAAAACCGATACTCCGTAATGAGATACTCGCGAGAATGATTGATGAAATTAAAAAATAACATTATGTATAGATTGATCGGGAAAATAACAATTACTATTATAATATACAATAAATACCGCCGTTTCTCTCCAACAAACGAAAACATCGCACTGCATGCATTTTTTTATTGTTTTACTCTCGTGAACAGCGAGTGCCAGCCGCCTAGGGTCACTCGTTTATATATATATATATATATTATGATCATTATTATTTTGTCTGCCAACAAGTTTGTGTGCGATTTCATCACGATCTCGACGAATTAACGAGCGGTTTTCGTAAACATGTATATTATATAGGAGAACTTGTCGACTGGTGGCCACGGCTGTGATGTATTCCTCTACTGTACGTCTCTATTAGCCAAATTGTTATTTTACTCGTACGGTGCAGTAAATCCGATTAATTCAACAACGAAACGCACGCGTCGAGTTCTCGTAATAAATGGTTTTTTTCTTAATCGAAATCAAATCAATAAAAAGTGTGTAAGCTCGACGTTTTTATAGATAGTTGACATCCATATATAAAAATAACGCTTCTATTGTTTGCTTTTTCATTCCATTACGGTTTTAGAAATATAGGTGTTATTGCAGTTATTAAAATCTATTTCTGAAATCAACATGTCTCTTATTAATGTCTTTCATTTTTGATTACTTATATTTTAATCAATCGTCAAGCTTTTAACGTTTCATTTTATTATTTAAGTTCCAATGTATGTATCCCGAGTAATGTCAATGTACTATACTATATGCGGTTTATACGAAAAATAAGTTTTGGTCAAAATTTCTTTCATCAATTAATACGCATCGAAAATTAAAATCATAAATATTCGTTTTTCCAATTAACAGATTTCATCTTTTGTTGAAACAGATGAGTTTTTGTAATTATTTCGGAAAGTATATTTCGATATTTTTCTGCAGTTCTTCATATATGAGTACTTATAGATTGTCTACTATGTTTGTTAATCGTTCGAAAAGGGTTTTTTTAAATTCTCGAAAAACATTGAAACAACGTCATAATTATATAATATCATGTATTAGTTGGACATTATATAATATATTTTCGAGGCTCATAAATATTACTAATGACTCGTGACAATTTGACAACAAAACACATATTATGTGTTATAACAACACCACACACAGAAAAATGTATGAAAATACGTCCTTGACGCCCACTTCGAATAATGATTCAATAAAAAAAACCAAGAGCTATCAATTTTACTTGTGAAAAAGTATCCCATACACATACGCTATGTATGTTTATATCTCAAGGACATTTTTATATGGTGACAAATTTGCCATTACCCGGTTATATTCTTCGGTAGGCTTACAAAATTTATCACATCTTAATAATTTTGTAATACATTTTATAGTTGAAATTTCTGAAATATGTATATTTAATGTTTCGCAAAATATTATTTTTTATTTTGGAGATGTTAATTCATAACCGATGTCACACACGTCCACACGTATACGCACGCATACACACACATATATATTATAATCACATCTGCTGGATACTAATGTTTACTTAATCATCAACAGCTGCAACCAGTAACAATAATAATGTTTTCATGAACATGCATATATTATAATGTATAAATATTTTAATTTTTAGAAAGTTACCGCATTTGTATAAGTAGCATCCATTTAGGCATCAATGTCGCTGCTTCCATGTATCTTATATCCTCTTGATAATAAAAACATTCTTACCGTTGTAATTGTTTTTATTTTATTTTTATTGATTTCCATCATCGGTATGGCACTATAGCGTATACTTTACGCTGTACACGATACCTAAGTAGAAAAACTAATACACGCACAACATTTCAATATTATGTTAATCTAAAAACGATCAATGAATTAGTCATCGTGCGATGGTGTTTTAAATTAAAAATGGAATAAACTCGAGGGTATATAGGTATGTATGTATACATATTACACATATTAAGTATTTACCCGTGTTTGGATTACATAAAAAATATTGGTGGAGGGAGATAATTTTATGGTCTTGGTAATTGCGTTGAGAATTGTTTTTATTGAGTTGTCGTGACCACTCAGCCGCATAATATACGATATATTCATGATTCCCATAACCACACCAATAATAATTACGATGCGATGTGTTGTCGAGACAATATTCCTAGGAACCGCATGCGCTGCTTTTAATTTATATGTATATACACACAATTTTTAAACATTTTCGTCTCGTCATACCGTAATATACAGTAGGTAGACGCCGTAGTGGTTCTGTTTTTGAGATCATTACGGCCGATGGGCAATAAACCATGTGACTCTCGATAATTTTTGCAAAATATATACATATTATTCATTGCTTATATTATGTTAACGATGAACGTGTTTTTTTTTTTTTAATCGTTTATGAGGGTATGTCTTCGATTTTATATATATATATATACATATATATATATATATGCATGTATTTCACATTTAATAAACTGTTGAATAAATTCAATAGTGCTCCTAAACGATCTTGTTTTCGTCCAAAACGTTACACGCATATCTATTAGGAAATCATATATGTAGATAATATAAATATTCTGCGGAATAATACTTTTCATCACGAGTACCCTGCAATGAGAGTGATGTATGAGCAAAACGAGGTTCTTTTCCTGTTCCAAAATAATAATATGAACTCATAATCCAATAATATCATAACTGTTATGATTTATTTGTTATTAATTTTCCTCTTGTGATATACATAATACTATTAAAACATATACTCGTTAAGACAAATGCGTTATTTTTAATTTTAAGACTTTGCAATTATAATATGACATATTATAATATTTTTCATTATGTTATAGAAATATAGACTATAGTACTCGCGTAATACACCGATAAGAGGTAACTGGACTTGTTTACAAAGAAAAGAAATAGATATAAAAATACATGCATTTTTTTGATCCTTCCCCTTAAATTCACGACAGGGTATCCGTGCTATAATAATACCGTGGCATTTACTATTTATACGATCTTGTCGAATCTATTATTTGATTATGTACCAAGATTGCTTAAAAATTGTAAGCGATCCATTTTTCTACTGCCGTCCTTCTGTCAAAAACCGTTGTTGCAGCTACACGCGCATATTATGTATAATACAACATAATATATATATATTAAGCCGTACTACCGAATATAGGCTTTGAAACGCAGAAATCTTCACTGATTCCCGTTCTCACGCGACTATAACGCAATAAATAATAAATATCATAATGAAGTATTTACTGAGTATATGTAAATGTCCATCATGAACGAAAAACGGATTCGTTTTGCTTTTATCTAGGCACATACACAAGCTCCCCAATATAATTACGTAATCAAAGACCACCCCGATTAGCATAATACATCAATATACAAACTTTATACTTTATACAACAGGTGTGGTGGCCTTTGTTGTAGTTGTATCTGGTTCAAACATATACATATAATATAAAGGTGCATCTAAAACTCGTGTGAACGTTATCCAAAAGATTTACGATCTCTGTCTTAAATTTATAAGCATTCATTTTTAAATGAGAATTTGATGACTACGTGTTTGTTCAAAAACTGCTCGAACCATCTTTTTTGGGGTACTTATGTTCATAAGCCTAATACAATAGTAAAACTATCTAAAACGAAAAATAACTATATATCTAACTTATGGTTATGTATATAATTAATTATTTATATGGTCTTATTAAAAAATAAAATCAAAAAATAAATTATTTTATGTATGCATATATTCACCCAGTCTTCTCTCAATCAATGAATGACATGACAACCAACATGAATATATCCAACCACACTGGTCGGTTTTTGGAACGGGTCCGTTATATTATACAGTTAAAAGTTTCTAACTTCAATTCAACAGGTCCTAGAATTTATGACCTACGTTCGACCTCTATCAATAGTTTCACAACGAAAAGAGATTTATTCCGATCAACAAATATTATAAATACAGCGTACACGTGCATGTGTAAAAACATACTTTCACCCGGTAACCCTATTCTTAACGGGTAGTACATACTGCAGAAGTCTGGTACGATGGGTGTATGGCGTCGTATAAGCGGGTGAAAACGATAAAATTAGATTAATAATGCGTAACTGTATACATCGTAGGTTATTATTCAGCTTTGGCGGCACTCCTAAGTTAATTAAAAATATAATACAAATATTATTGTCACTGGCTTCGAGATATTGAAGATTGCACTTGACTGTTCCCATGCGTATTTTACTTATTCGAGTGAAGTTTGACGAAAGGTTGAGAATCCATATACATTCATGTAATAGCCCAACGAGTCAATAAACATAATTCGTTAAGACTACTGAAAAAACTATAAAACAGCTGCACTATGAAATTATAGAAAAACTGTGCAACTGTTAAGTATATTGTAGATGTAAATTTGAAAAACAAATCGAGATATTATAATATAATCCAATACTTTAATGTAATTTCAATCATTTTAATTCGAATGCAAAAGTTGATAACATTTTACATCTGGGATTTTAGATTATACATGTGATCTTATAAAAATGTATTTTAGCTGTAATGAAGTATACAAACATTTAAAATTACCATGAAGGCACTTAAGAGTGATACTTTTTGTTACGGTTTTATTATTTATGGCTTAGTAATGTATGTAATGTATAATTTGAGTTAAAATTAATTTGCTTATAACAATAATAAATTATTATTAAACTTTAAATGACCTAGGTTTATATCAATATAACATCTTGTATTATAAAACAATTAAATTAATATTGATATCATAATGCCAGTTAACACATCGATTATTGTATTTTGTATTTAGCACTCATTCATTATTGGATTTTAAAATATTTAAATTATTTATTGCATCATGTATAATCGATACATAAACAATTAAAGACAATTAAATCTTCACGAAGTGCAAAATAAGAAAAATAATTAATGAATAATAGGGCATACATTTATATATATATATATAAAATAAGTAGAATAAGTAGTTTAGAAATAATACATATATTTATAATATCTAAAACAATAAGGTTTAGCATGAATTATAGAGTATTAATAAATCTTTCCTGTAGTAATTAAACATAATATTATCAAAATTAAACTGTCCCCAGCTTTTTTAATATTTCGTAATAATATAGCCTTTGATGAAATTTATAAAATTAAGTCAAAGAGACTACACCTTTCAAAAGCCTTTGTATTTTATTGAAAGTGCTTAACTGTAACATCCTAGTTAATATATTGTTATAGAGTAATGCAATAAACTATATTATAATGATATAAGGAAATAAACTTCCGTATATATCCCCATAAGCATAAATGGTCGTTTTTTTTTTTGATTCATTACATAATATGTATATTATATTTGCGCGTCACCTGACGATCTCTCTCGGTTTGTGCTGCAGCAAACACACACACACACACACACACACATCTATAAATATATATACAAATATAAGGTCATTGTAATACAGGCATAGTTGGTTACCCGGTACTAGGTATATAATAATATACCTATTTATACCACTATGGTTATACTTGTGTGGGTTCGATACGTCCGATAGATTACGACGCGGCTGTCACAATCGCCACCCCGACTTTCTCACGCATTGACCGCAAACAACCCGTTCGTCGCGATGTATAATATTATGTCACTATACTTAACTTTGTGTCTGGGCCGATTGCATGATATAAATCTATCGGTGTATACGACGAAAACCCAATCTCTTGGAATACGCAACGTATGAATATTATATATAAACTAAAATAAAGTTAACGTCAAACCTCTATGTAACGAAATTAATATTATTTACTACATATTATTTATCTGTACAATGATTTTTTATTGGACCATTATAGTATTTTCATTAAAAAAAGATTTCTGTAAAACGAAAAAAAAACAACATACTTTAATTGAATGAATCGATTTTCTGTTATTGTTTTTTAACTGTACAATGTGCTAATATGTATTTCGGAGCTCTCAATGTATCTCGAAGTATGTATGAAAACAAAAAATTAACACCAATAATAGTTGTTTTCAACACTAAACGTCATGAATTTTATGATACATAATATAGAAATATACCCTAGTATTTTTATAATATCTTGACTATTTGTCACTTTATGTAAACAAAACAATAATAACGATGGTGACCGGACATAAAGCTCAAATTTGTATTAAATGTGTTAAAATCATGATAATTTGCAAGTTATTTTGTAGATAAAAATTCATAAAATTTTTCTGTTTATACTTAAGGTTCAAAATTTTAACACTAGTTTTACCATAAGCTAATCTTCAAAAATATATAAAAAAATTTCTACCGGACTTAAAAGAAAAAAATTTTATGACTTTTTAAAAATTACATTTTTACGAAATTGCATTATAATTCAATTTAAATATAAAATACTATATTATTATATACACATTTTAGACTAACATAATATCATCTCCGTTCAGAATCGTTATTCGTATCATTGCATTCAAATTTAACAAACCCATTGTAATGACCTATCCTATAAACGAGGTGCACTCAACCCCCAATTGTACAGCAAAGCGAGTCCCATCCGTTGTTTTTTTATAATAATCGTCAAGTTCGTTGAATAGAGATTCTATATATATAATATATGGTTCGTGTATTATATCTGATATACACACTGCCATACATTATCAACATATAGGTACGTATATAATAAAAAATTGTGTTTAATGTATATTAAACGTTTACACTGTATTATATATTATATATATTCGTATTAGCGATACATGTGGCTGCTCTCGATAAAATATAATAATACATAGTATAATATTTGTTTTCAATACACGATTTTTATTATTAATATTATACTCTGACCACCGCCACGCCACCGTAATAAACTATGTTTTTTTTTTTTTTAATTGGAGTGCCTACCGCGTACACACACATATTATTTACATATATTGCCGCGCGTATAGGTATTACACATACACACACACACACACACACACACATACATATATATATATATATATATGTATATAACATATTATACAGGGGCAGTACCTATATTATAATATACGCATTTTATATATTTGATCGGTTTACTTCCCGTAGCACGAAATAATTATAATTATTAATATAAATATTTACATGTAGATATCGTAAAAATACATATATGCATATTAAACATTTAACATGTATACTACCTATACAAGTCATATATTATTATAATCGGGTATCGCGAACGGCTGTATATATATAGCGCACGGATCAGGACGATCGCGCGGTCGCAGCTCGTTCGGGAGGCACGACCCGCCGCTCGGACGTTTAACAGATATTTCTCATCTGTGTCCGAGCTCGCCAATAGTCCTGCAACACGCGAATGGTCCATTATCAGGAGCGGTTTTGTGTTACAATAAAAATAACATTATACTACAATAATGTATATATATATATCATCATCATTCATCATGTATAGTAATAGTACGCAGTAATATAAATGCTTCAGATTTATCCCGGCCCTCCCCTACTCCAGAGGGTCCCGCTGTCAATCCAAACCGTAAAGTCAAAATATAGCAGATTGCAGATCACCGGCCATTATTATGCCGTGACGTGTGTTATCCTTTCCAACGCCGTCGCCCACGATGATCATAATCATAATATTATACTATCTATACATGAATTTTTAACGATGAGTTGTATTCAATCTAAAAAAATATATGATGTATAAATATAATAACATGGTACCCATATAGAAATTAACTATACCTATACTTATACTAATTAATCAATATCATACAGATTATCCCCTTGTTGTTCGATACCCTTATATAATGTATATATATATATATATATATATATAAATAACAATTAATCGTTGAATCTATGATATAAAAATAAAGATCAAATGTAAACGATGCCAATGCGAATGGTTCACCACCATCATTATTAAATACCATAACATTCTTAAAGTTTAAATGTTGAAGTGAATAAACGCCATATTATATGGTGGTGTATATTTTTAATTTTTTTTTTCTGTTTCATTTACAAAATTTAAAAGAAACAAGATATAATCAAAATGTATCGATTTTGGTTGAAAATTTTATAGTTACCTAAATGTAATAGTACAATAATGATGTGACCTTGCTAGAACAACCAAAATCAATGGATTTATTCGACACTTAAAGGTGATTAGATGAATGAGATCAGATCGAAATTATGTTTAAAAATATATTACGATCAATGATTTAAAGATGTACTCTACGGCACATCTATTTATGAGTACTAATGTAGTAATAAATGGTGTTGTGCTTTTATTTTCCCAATTTAAGAGCTGACCATTTGTACCTACATAATAATAATATATGTATACATACACGTTGTCCTCTACGGCATGTTTTCAAAGACAAAAACCATGTGTAGTCGTGTGTGTAGTATAATAAATGCTCGTAAACACAATATTATAGATGAATCTATACGATACAAATTAATACTACGTTTATTACTCCCAAACCGTGTATTATATATCATATACCTAAGTTTGTATGTGGTATGCAAAGTATTTGAGAACCTATTAGTTAAGCCACGGGTTCACCGTGTCGTGTACTTTTTAAAACGTGAGATACCGATGTACACACAACAAATGTGTTCTTTGTATTTACAATTCACTATAGATACTTATTGTAATCAAATGTTGGTTTACACGCAGCAATGTTATATCATTTTAGCAATGGGTAAGCACAAGTTCAAAAGTTGAATATGAAATCAACTTCGTGGTTGCACTATGTATATAGGTATATACTTTGGTAACTGGGTGCGACATTATTATTCCACATTATACCTACCAAGCAGGTGTACCTTTATTAATGTCGTAACCACGTGCCAATCAGAGACTGCAGTAATTTGTCTTACACTGCACAACTACGGTGTATATAGTACGGTGCATGATGGTGGTCGACGCGCAAACCCGCGGCTTCAGTCGATTTATTCGCGTGGCAAGATGAAATGACACCGCTGTCGCCACGTTCAACTGCATCGCTCTGTATGCACACAAAACTCGTATATTTGTATTATATATAGGTAGTAAAATGATAATTATATCTCGCTCTCGACAGCCCCGGCGGCGCAGCGGCATAACCAAAACACCAGTAAGCCGTAAACATTTCGCCGTTTTGCGGGTGGTCGCAGTGGAGGTGGTGGCGGTGGGCCAACACCCATTGTCTGGATTAACAGACATTACGATGCGATCGAATCGTAAATATTGCACCAAAATGAGATGAAGGGGGGCAGAAAAAATAATAATAATAATAAAAAAAAAAATCGCAAAATAATGAAGACAAACAGCGTCCGTGCCGCACGCTACCGCCGCCGGTCTGGTGCTCTTATACTATAAATATATACTATTAAAATATATATTAGTACATAATTTATAAGTCGCGTTCGCGTGACCCGAAACGTTTCCAATCGACAGCGTATAGTATTGCAGCGCGCTGCCCGCCCGGCTGCCGGACGGTCGGCTATTAAATCTCTTTTCGCGTCGCGTCCACCACGCTGCCCAGACTAAACCAATAACCGTAAAAATGATGTATACCAACAAATCCCGTGCGCGATGAACCCATGTGTGTAATATATTATATTATAATATGTATAATAGGATGACGGGCGTCGTCATAATGTATTGATAATAATATATTTCGACTTGTTCGCCGCGTGCCGCCGCCGTATTCATTTCACGTCTATACGATGTCTCCTATTCGGTATTTTAATGAAGGGCTTTTTTTCGTTTCATGTGCATAATACATATTATAGTTTATTAATACGCGCACCGAGGAGAATAACATTTTTCTTCGCCGATGTATGCATGTATATAAATGTTGTCGTCTTGTTATACTGCTGTAGCATGGCGCAGCTGTTCCCGTTCGAGTATTTTTCGCGTATCATAAACTGTATTATGTTAATTTTTTTTCTCTTCTCGTTTCGGTATCGTGAATAAAACATTTCAATTCATTAAAATAAAATATATTAATATGTATATGACACGTTCGGTTTGGACAGCGCACGTTGCTTATTATATAAGTAATAATATAACTAATAATAAGTAATTATATTTTATTTAATAAATAATACCATATTTTATAGATACATCTACATACACGTATAAGTGAATAACAGTAAAAAATCGAACCGAAAAACGTATTATCACGTACACACTTTCGTGCAATGTTCACGTATAAGACATATTAAGTATTTACTAAGTTTATTTAATAACACCTACACAACCCACGTCAAAAATCGTACTAACACTGTTTTGACAGCTTCCGTTATATTTCTTATTTTTATTATACGAATGAAATAATGGTCTCAAAAGCAGGGGAATATGAATGATTGTTTTTTTGAAGAAAAAAAATCTCAGTTGACTTGTTAGAAATTATCATAATGAAATTAAAATTTCTAAGTTTCATTAAGTCTTGTATTTTATAATACCAACACATTGTTAAGTATAAGAAATTATTTAATATATTTAAATTCGTTTTAACACTCGATCATAATAATGAAAATATATACAATATATCTAAGTGTCACTAAAATGTATTATTATATTTGAAATTTATTTATTCTGAATTTTATTTTAGTTAATATTTGATTCAAGTAAGTGTAAGCACATTGACAATGTATTTAAAAATTTTAAGCACAACCTTTTTTCAGGATTTGTTTACAAAAGTTTTGCAAAATATAGATCCAAATTTAATGTACTTCATATAATAAGTACTACAACTGTTTACTTATAAATTATAATAATATACTATAACAATTTATACTACAATATAATCCATATAGTCATATGGGTATGGCTTATGTCATTTCATGATTATATTACTGGCGTATACTATGGATTTTTCATTCATATTATTATCAATCTTTTTTTAGTAGGATGTAGAATTTTACTTAGCTAAATTGTATTATATATCATATACATATTTTAATTTTACCTATATGAGAAATGTACTCATATTTTCTAGTGAAATATAATTCAACGCTTTGTATTTTATACTATATACAAGTGTAATCCAATGCAAATAAATCGTTGAGTTTTGTACCGGCGTGAAATTATAATTTGAAAATTTAATATTGTATATATTTTTTGACCTGCCACTCGTTGGTCTTACAACTACGAAATATATATGCTATACGAGAGTATCATCCGTCTTCTTTTTCCCAAGTAAACTCATAAACATATACATGTACATAATATATTTGAGTAGTTTGTAATTTGGAACGTAACCTGTTTTCGGATTCACGAACAACATTTTTAAAATAAAACCAAAACGCGTGGTGTTTGGTGTTATTTCGCTCATAATTCGTCGACACGCCACAGGTGTATATGTATATCCACATACTTTTATCGTTCAACCCAATCTGTTCACCGCCGGCCGGTCGCATATATATAGTATACCTATGACGCGCGACGTCTACAATGCGTATTTAGTTCGCATTTTTTGGTACAATAATGTTGTATAAACCTGCTATACACAGGAACACGACTATATAACACATACTTAGAGATTTCTGAAAGCTCATTTTCCGTTTTAAGTACCTTGAGAATTTAAATTCTGTAAATTTTCGATTAAATTATATTATTCGAAAATTGCGTTCAAAGTTTTTATCGCGACAAAACATTTCATTATACCACACCGTCCGTCCGCGGTATATTTTATACTTATATGAGTCGTAATTATTTCTGTTCTACAAGAGTTTTGGTCGGAAATAATTTTAACAATTTTTTCCGTCAAAATGGTGATTGTTTTGATAAATATGAATATATCACTGAACTTTTAGTTCAAAAACGACAATTTCAGTAAAGATTACCAAGAATTGGTGAAAAGTATTTTCAGCACTTTTTTTAATTAAGTTTTTATTTTCATTGATTATCACTTTCAAAGAGTTCAAAACACGCACTATCCAAACCTATAGATAAATTTGGTAAGTATTTTTGTGATTAAAGTCTTAAAAATGATTATTATTCAAACATTCGGCAAAACGTAGTTATAATATGATTAATTTCCTACGACCGGGGATTTGTACTCGTCGTATAGCAGTATACGATATTATATAATAAGGAATTAATATAGTTTGTGTGTACATTTCGATGCATTCGACAATTTGATGTTTCTCCGGAAACGTCTGCTAAGACCGACGGGTGCGCGCGTGCTACGTGTGCATTTTTCGGTCACCTTTAACTGCATTACTTATACTATACTCAGTGCGGTCACGTACGATATAACATGTATAAACCTGATATCAATTCAATATTATAGACATACCTAAATAATACTGCAGTGTATAATAATGTTTCCCGTGCAGATACAACAGTAACAGCAGCACCAAAGACCTATAGGTTGTGGTATTCTTTACGTGATAATAAGACACATTTGTATATTATATCGTCCGCATATTCGATACGCAATGGCATCGACCAACTCTATGCGTATTAAATTTAATGATATACGTAGTCCTAACTAGTTAATAATATTATAGTCGTTTTTCTGTCCAAACGTTCAAACTCAAGCTAACACGCAGTGGCACGGGAGCGTGCACGTGTCTATATGAAATGTCCAAATGTATATTTTCTATATCCACGCCGATCCGTATAATTAGTTTACGAGATCCATGGAAATTATAATATATATGAGTGTATTATTTAATACGAGAGCTGTTCAAATAACGACTGCGGTTTTTTCCTCGCTTAGTCTTTCTCAACTCGATCGACGAGCTGACGTGATATATACACACGACGAAATCGGTTTTCCAAGAAAATACGTTGGTGCCTGTACCATATTGTATGTATAAATATGAGAACCATTAGGAAATTGTCCTTTGTAAACAATGTTCAACAATGAATATATTTATTCAAATTCGAATATATAAATATTCTAAACAAACGGTTGTACATATCTGCGGCTATGGGTTGTTTTTTTATCCTGTTTCCATTCGATTGAATCGATAGATTTTTATCGTGCATGTGAACTTTTGCACCCTCGTTTTATTGGGTCAAGATCACCGTGTGGTGCATATACAATAACGGATACATTTCGATAAAAATCGCGTTTCCTACAAACAATAAATGTTATAAAATATGGTAAAATTTCGCGTTTATGTTTTGAAACTATTTTCTATAATATGCTCTGCAGCAGTCACACCTCAATTTTATTTATTGGCGAACGAAATGATTTATGTACAGATTATAAAATAAATTTTATTACAGCTAGCTGTGCGTACAACACGTTCAACCCGCAACTGGAGCTGCCCAAGACACCTTTTTTCAAACAATGGTCTTTTCCCATGTGTGAATTTAGTAGGTGTATCCGGATTTTTTTTTTCTTTCTTGTTACATTGTTTGAACGTTTATTTATTTTTTTTAATTTTTTTTTCCTACACATTTTATGCGCAGTGCAAAGTTCATCAAGTAGAATTATTATTGCGTAGTGTTGTGCGCGCTACGGGAGACCGCTGCTGCTGCACTGCTAAACCCGTTTACGATACATTTCCTCTACTGCCGCGGCCGTTTCACCCGGTTGAAAATTATTGTGGTTCAAATTTTATTTTTAAAAAAAATTTGATAGATGGCATAGCAAAAGAGAATATATTAGTATTATTATGCTGCACGCGCACGCTGCTATATAGGTGTTGAAAACTGGTAGACCGATCGCGATTGCATTTTATCAACTGTCGTCCGCGGACGTTCGCCTTTAAACTGCTTACTGCACCACTGCATATAATATACACTGTTATAATGATAAAAACACTGTAATGGGCCTGTGTCTTTAACCGCGTGCTCACATTCGATCCATATCAAAACGGTATTAACGCGTTCGGACAGCACCGCCGGTATATAGGTACATGAGGAGTGTTATCGTATACACTTATCAAATACCTAATGTTCAATAAAATGGAATTTTGCCAAAGACAAAATCATACAATATTATTATCATAATATACAGTCCCCCGCCGTTAAAACCTGTTTTAGGTACGATTTAAAGTACAATTATTTAAAAATATTATCAATAGCTAATTATTGGATACGTATGTATAATATGTGTAGCTGGGTACCGACCGCGGTGCACACTATATTATATTATTATATGAGATGCATTTTTTTTTCTTTCCCCCAATTGCCTGTTGCATATTTTTTTTATAATATAATTTTATGTGAAGTACACGTAATATATATAAATTTGTACTATATAATATACTTACTGTATGTGTAAAGTATATGTATTCGAAAGTATAAGGAATGATTTTTTATTTTAAATATTTTATTTTTTCTACATGTACTGCGAATTTATATATTATTATTATAAATTATAATTTATAATACAGAAGTGTTGACCTGTTATCCTGCAGTATCACATTCCTAAGCTACGTATAATTGGAATTTTTCAAATCTAAAAACTATATCGAATTCAAAAGTGTTATTCATATGCACTAGATATGCTATTAAAAACTGTTCACTAAAATTTCCTAAAAAAACTAGATGTCGTAAAATGCATGATTTCATTAAGACACAAATACATAACTTAATGCCCATAGAAGTGGCTAACATGTGCCTTCCTATATTAAAAAAATACATCACTCATTGGCTTCACCATGAATACGATGCAGCAATATTGAAATATCATGATTAATTTTTTTTAACTTTTTTTTATTTCTCTTTTTTTTTCTTGATTACATATAATTTTTGTTAGTTTGCTGTTCAAATGTATATTATTGAATATCTGATTAGAATTTTTATTGTATAATTTAGTATATAAGGAGAAAAAGATAAATGTAAATGCGTTGTACATAAGATAACTCCTATATCTCCTCTACACGAGTCTAAACTCAGTGCGGCCAAGTAATCTTTACTGATATTAAATAAAACAAAAAATAAATAAATAAAAAAATATTATACTGACACCTGTACGAGAGATGATTAATATTATAAAGCCCACGCGTAATTTGGATTTTACAGTATTTCGAATTTCTCGTGTTTACAAATATCGCAATTTTGCAGTTGTGTTTCGTATTCATAATATACTTCGTATACCTATTGTGTATATAGTTGCTTTAATCATTTTTTTTCGTCGTCAGTTCATTTTACACAATTTATAAAATATATTATATTAAACATATCATGCGACGGGTATCTATTATATCAACATGCGCACATCTGGGCCGATTCACGCAAGTATACAGTTAAACAGACTTTAAAATGTATATACACTGTACGTCATACACTACTCGTATTATAATAATCGTAAAACAGCGAATTAATCGCAGTAAATAATCAAATTTTTTCTATTACGCACAATATCGCGAAACGTCGATAGATTATAATTTTTCGCCGTTTAATAACCATTCACTGTAATTTTATTTAAAAATTCGTTTCTGTGTATTATATTAAAATATCTAATAATACGATAATACTGCAATATTTTATTGGTTTTTGCATTGTCGTCGGAAATCGATCGTTGTCGTATTGTCAACGACGTTGACCCCTGTTGCTTTTATTATTATTATCATTTTTTTTTCCTTTCTATTCCGTAACATGCTTAGCTGTTACCGTACTTGGTATATAACGTGTACATCATGCGGTAAAGGATAATCCCAGAAAGATTATGATCCGTTGTGCAGGATTTCGTTGCACGCAACGCCCTCACTCTATGCAGGAACCTGCACCGGCTAACGCTATTACAGTCTTAACGTTTTAATAGGCTCGCCAATATATCATTTAAAATGCATGTATAGGTGTAATTACAACGTACTACTTTCCTGATCGATTTCAGAAATCTTTTAGATAAGTAATCGCAGTAACACGTTACTGCCCCGTTTTTACATAATTTATATTATAATAGTATACACTTCAACTACCGTCATTATATCCAACACTGCAGTCTTTTTGTATGCATATAAACACATACACACACAACACATGCATTTAATATATGAATATTTACAATTTTAATAGTCGATAAAATTACGATAACAATATACATATAATTATAGGATGTGGATATTATACAATTTTAGGATTTATGTTAGTTTTTTAGACATTTTGTTTTTATTTGTATTTATCACGTAACTACTGACTCAATATAGTTTGCCCATTTTGGAATTTAGACATCAACAGTATCATCTTCAAATATCGGTATAGTAACAGATTCAAATGTCATAATTTGGTGATACACATATAACCTTGACGCCAATGAGTATCAAAAAGTATTATAATAAATGATTTTAAAACGTGCTCTGCAAATACTGTCCTTTATATTATATAATCAAAATAATTCTTTTTAACACTTTTTTATAATCCCTCGCATCTTTTAATTAAAACCTCTGATTTATCAATCATCAAATATGTGACCTCAAAAAATTAAAGACCAAGAACTTTTCTCTCAGTATTACCTACGTTCACGATACACAGCCTGTGAAGTTGAATGATCATTGTGATCACATATATAGTATTCCAACTATAAAATAGAATTGTTGGGAAATCAGGTCATTGTGAATATGAAACAGCAGCATGTACTCTTTTTCTTAAAGTCATTAGGCCTCACAGAGATTAAAATATGTTTTTAAGTCAATATATTTCGTAGGATAAGAATTTAAATATTATTAAATTTTTGCGTTCAACTTTTAAATGTTTTATAACAACATAAATTGGTTTGTTTAATTAAGTCACAATGGAATTCGTACTATTCTTAGAGAGTAAAAATTATATGTATCTATATATACTACCTAGTATGTTACATAACTTTAAAATATGCTTGATGACATACAAATGTTTTCAATTCATATAATGTTTTGTATAAAATTTACTCTACCATATGGTAATACTAAATTAGAAACAAAATGTGCTTTCCCAAAGTTATACATTTAAATAGTTTGATTCGCCAAATATATTTAAGTCAAATTGCCCAACTACCCAATAATATTATTTTATAACTACCAAATTATTATGGTTAAATGTATAAATACAACTGATCAATACGTATAAATTTACTAATATAATATATGCGTATACTGTAACTTACTGCGTGATTTTGATTATTATTACATCATTCAAAGACAAATTATTATTGAGCTTTTTAAATAGTAAGTAAATGACCACACATATTAGTTGATCTCACGTTGTATACAGTAGTATATTTATCCATTATGATACATATCGAGTACGAAAATATCATCCCAATAAAAACTCCGTTAATCACAACCGGTTCATATTCCCATTAAATTGTATTCATATATTTAATTAGCTTCGCGTCCTGTCATTTGTACTATAAAATATATATTATATGTGTACCTGCTTTGAGATTGTATTTTGTAATTTTAATTGATGTTCATATTTCTATCTACCCGACGTGATGGTTGGATTTTTTCAATGGTTTGTTCATCCGTCGTGCGCACACAACGTCGTCCGTTGATCTATAGTGTTTTGACTGCGCACATATGTGTACTGCTTTTATTTTCCCATCGTAGATTTACATAACATTCAAATACTGCGTATATGTATAAGAAGGACAAACTTTCCACCGACTTAGTGTCACTGAAATAGCACCAATGAATGAGTTCAATTAAATAAACAATGAGTATAGGACATAGGTACCTACGCGCGTTCGATTCAATTATGTTGTTTCAACAATACTTTAAACATATTTCGATATTCGAATATCATTTTTAGTAATAGCCCAATACGCACTTTCAAATAAATATTTGAAAAACACTTATAAACCCTAACTGTTCCCAAGGACATTTCCAATCATTCTATAAAAAAATGTACCCATTATAATATTATTATATAAATGTATGATTAAATTATTGTTATATTCATTGATTTATTAATACCTAACTATATAATATTGTTTTCTATAAAAGTCGATATCGATATTTTGCTTGAATTTTATACACTTCAATTATCAAGTAAAAGAAATGTTTATATACTAGTATATAATATAAAGACAATTATTACGTTTCCAAAGTGTTTACTCTAAGTGAAATGTTCAATAGCTTGTAGGAAACGAAAAATCAAATTTAATTTCTCTCCAATGGAAATTTCATAATAAATTGGATTTTGTTCGTGTTGTTTGACATACTTTGAAGTATTAAGAAATATGTACGATATATTTATCCTCCTGTTTTCCATTCATCAATATTCGGGCGTGCCTTATCATCATTGTGCAGAACCAACGAGTTGTGGAGGTTAACCAAAGAATATATTAAATACTCCTGTTGTATGTGCGTTTAGCAAATTACATTTTACGGATGGTTGTTAACGCACAATTATTGCCCATCGCAAATAAGTTAATCATACCAATTATAATCAGCCAAAAATAATGACAACCAGCAATATGACGGTCGTTCCCAATTTCCCATACCGATTCGTAGGATTGGCGGCGGCCGTCTACATCGTTGTCAAATACTGTAAAAACGACGCCGACCAAATTACACGTTCCGGTCGCCCATCATTTGACGCATACATATAAATAATATATATATATATACTAATATAGTAGTCCGATTATATAATAAAATATCCATTTCGTCATGTAGAGCTCAAGACGTCTTCATCTCGACTTGTTTGTATGTTTGTATAAAGGAATCAGCGAGTAGTCAAAATGATTGGGTGAAAATATTTTTGAGGTTATACTTAATGTGTATTTTGAAGATTGACTTGATGTTTTGTAGTAGAAAATATATTCAATCAGTTTAACTACATACATATAGTACATTAATTATTTAGATAACGCATTATTAACGAATGCGTACATTTAAGTCCCAACAATAAAAAAGTATAAAAAAAAAAAAAAAAACATTAAATAATTACTTAAAACTTGACTATACATACAAGTCGTTTGTGATCGACGATGCATAAACAGTATATTATATATCTGCAGACTTAAACAATGCAAGCTTTAAAAATAGCATATTATTATGACCCTGTCGGACTCGAACGATTTTTTAGCCGGTCATATACGTCATATAATATTAATAATAATAATAATAATAATAATAATAATAATAATAATAATAATAATAATAATAATAATAATAATAATAATAATAATAATAATTATAATAATAATAATAATAATAATAATAATAATAATAATATTAATAATCGGTTGAAAAGATTTCTTGAGTTTCTAATCGCTTTGCCGCCCGGTCGAATTCCTGCGTTTCGGTTACACTATATATACACAGGCTTCACGAATGCCCTTTTTGGCCTCACGTCCAGCGCTCTGCGTAGACACAATGCGTTTAACATTATAATATGCGCGTCGTGTGTTGTGTATACATAACATGATGTATTTGTTTTATTATATTATTTTGTACGACGTGTACATTATGTGATCTTTGGCCCATTTGCGCTGCTCCGCAACGTCTTAACCAATAATTAAGATGCCTTCACGACGACGACGACGGCGGCGGCTGCGGCGTTTGTTCAGGGCAAAATTTGGTCGCCGAATTGTAATTATTGTTATTATAATATTTATTTATATATATCTATATATATATATATATATATATATATATATATATATGTATATATCATTGTTGTTGTATAAATGGTGCGTACATAACAGCCGCGCTCTGCAGCCCCGCGGCGTCCATAGTGCAGGCGCGCGCTCGCGAACTCGTGATTAATAGCCTAGTACGCACCTAATGTAAATATTGTCACAACAGGACATGCTACCGGTGCGTGTAACGTATACTGTAATATGCGATACCATCTGCACGGTCGCAGACGTGTATTATAATATGTTTTTCGCATCATGTATAATGACGGTGGTGATAGGGAGGGAGAAAAAAAATAAAAATGTTTAATTAGCACTTTGATTCCGCATACGAAAAATATGACTCTCGTCGTCGTTTCTAAAATCGTAGTAAATTCGCGTATACGAAGCATAATATAATACATAATATAGATACATATATTATTATAATATATGTGTGTATATATATATAGGTATAAACCTTCACTCAATCTATTGATCGCCGGATAAAAATTAAAACCATAAGAAATTTAGACTATAAAATCAGATTTATTACGAAAAAACAGGAATAGGTATATTATATTAATATAAATATTTCTCGATAAATTTAATTAAAAATTATACGGCCGCAATTTCATTATTAATGTATATATTCGTACCAAGTGTTTTAGATGGTCGAAGTACAATATATATATACATATTATATAGGTACGCATACACACATATATATATATATAAACTGCTCGCAATTGTATATGTATATGTTCCAAAATACCGTAAAAAGTGTGAATATTCAATTAGTTTGCTATATAATTTTCAGCTATAATTATTTGACATTACACGTTTTTATTGATTTAAAACACCTATAATAATGTATAATATATTCGTCTATGTATGATCATAAACTATTATGTGTATTTGTAATGGAACTCAATATTACACAAGTCCACAATCGTTCTATAGCTCTCTCGTCTAAAGTACTACGTCATCGTGGGTGGGTAACTGCCAACTGGACACTGATAAATTCAGCCTGAAACTATTATTTTAAAATTTAAACGAATTATTATCATAAATAGTTATTACTGCGTGTTTCAATAGCTAAAATTTCGATAGAAATATAAAATTTCACCGTATTAAGTAGGTACTTATATTAAATATTAAGTCTAATTTTGCTTACCACAAAAAGTATAATGCGTAGGTATGCATTTAATTTAATTTACGATATATATATATATTACTATATTAGTATGCAAAAAAAGTTTAAATTCGTAATAAAAAAAAATTTAAAAAAAATATCTATTAAACCGATTATTTTAATCATACACAGAAATAAAAATTAAAATAAGTAGGTATTATAAGTACTAAACGCGCGTCAAACAGTTGCGGTTAGTATGACGTCTTCTGATTAATTTGTAATAAATATGTTGTATACAGGTAGTACCTATATATATATATATATATATATTATTAATAATAATTTATTAATAACTATTGCTTGGTGTTATATTTTAAAGTCCGGAAAAATATATCGTTAATTTTGAATCTAGGTGTGTTGGCGAAATATTTTTGTATGAAAACCCGTAGCAAAAAAAAAAAACAATTACCGCGTTTTCGTCTTCTAACCAGCAATGATATGTTATTATAATAATACCATAGTCCATATTATTATGTAATGATAAATGAACGTATGTTTTAACACAGCTACTTGTAAATGTAAACTATATAGGTACATATTGTGTACTAAGTAGACTACCAATATTTGGTACAGCAGCAGTAGTGTGTTTAAACGGTTATTAGAGAATAACAATTTTACATTGTGCGTATACACCATTATAGAACAGTTTTACAATAATTACGCGTCAAGGAGGTAAAAAAATAATTTGAAATTCCCGACGAAACAAGAAAAATAATTAAATGGTGTGTTCCGAGTCGCGTGGCCATTAGAAGTTAAACATCGCGTGATCAGGCGATTTCTACATAAGAACCTATAATTTTTCAAATAAAGTGCGTATACACATCAAACGCTAATTTATATATTATATACGTATGTTTGTCATTTCGTTTTAGCCATTACAGCTGTATATGGCATGTATACGCATGCGTGTATACTCTTCCGGCGCAGAAACATTTGTTGTCCTCGTGTGGCGTTTTGTGATAGTATATAGAGTATAATGATATGTAATAAGGTAACCATATTATAAATCTCTCAGAGAAGAAAATAAGTCTTCTATCCCGCGAACTGGACACATTTTATCTTATTAAAAGTCAAATCGATTTTATATACAGTATGCGACATTGATTTTAATTCGGATTGATCTTATACACCCATCATGTAGATCATCGATCTCTCTCTTCTGCAGATGGCGAATACTGAATAATCATCAGTCCGCATATGTTATTATAATATATTATTCCCTTCGTTTATACGCATCTTTACAAATCCAGGTTTTGCCGGACACATTACACAATAATATTACCATACATAATATGCATAATAATCGTATAGTATTTGACTTGTCCTCTGACAAATTATTCAGCTCGCGGAAACTCCATTCGCATCCGCTATACACTATTAATTATTATTATAAAACAAAAAGTTTACAGATGTAAGTTGCAGTAAATATATTTATTTGTTATTGGTGTGAATCGATGTTAAGTATAACAAAAAATAACTCGTTGATACTTATATAAATTACAATCATGTGTGGCTCATTGCCATGCGCAACTAAAATATTAATTATCCGGCTGTTCATTATCAGATGTATTACTGCAGAAAACAAAAACGTTTAATACAGAAAAGAATTTTTACTCAAAACCATCACGAATCAAAACACTATAAACATCAATTCCCGAACGCTATGTATATGATAATATAATAGTACATATAGTTAAAATGTCACCATGTGCATGAAGTTCGATAGACCATTAAATTGTTCAAATTTTTATTAATAAGATGCACTTTTATGTGTATTGTGTTATTTATTTATATTTTTATTTTTTCATTTTTACACACGTTTACACTTTTTATTTTATAACTTTATTAACTGCGGAGAACGTTCGGGTTTCGAAACTGCACAAAAACCAATAAATGTAATAACTTTTCTCGTAAAATCGGTGAAAATTGTTATTATATGCACTTGAATGTACATTTGAAAATAAAATTCTATATGACTGACTATACGTGTACGACAATTCGAATATTCCTATTAGAGAGAAGTAAATCGTGTGTAAATTGTGTCGGTTAAAAAATAATAAAAAATCAAATGATGCCAATGGATTTTCGCACTATAGTGATTATTGGATTTTAACCGAAAAGTGTTCCTGGGATAAGATTGCAGGTTGTTTCGTGAAGATTTAAATTATTGCAATTCCTATTTTATTTCATTTTTTTCTTTTTTTTCTTTTTTTTTCTTTTTGAGAAACTAAAATCATAATGAACGATTTGTCCAGAGTGGACTCTACTTTAAATCAACGACAAAACATGTATGTATAGATATCACAAGAATCTTATCATACTTGTATATTGTCACCGAAGATGTTGTCATTAGTTAATCCTCGTGGGATGCACCCGAATGGTGCTTAAATATACTATACATTATGATATAATATGCGTATAACATTACGCGTGACATCAGCTGACCGATGACGTATATGATTATAACTATAATTTTCGGTGTACAGTGTGCTTAATGAAAGCAGTAAAACATTGTACCGAGGCGGTAGAGATGGACGACTGCGAAAAATCGTAGGAAACGACCGCTTTAGACGATATAACATCATAGAATAATACGTTTAGGAAGAATCGACGACTACTCACGCGCAACTAGTCGGTTGTACCTGTATACAATCGAAGGGGTTAACCGTGTTTATCCCCCTCTTTATCTCCGACTTTTTCTCTCTCTCTCTCTCTCTCCCTCACACACACTATTTTCGTATTTCTGTGCGTCCATGTCAGTACGAGTATACGTGTACGACGTACGTAGAGTATGCGTGCGTGCGTGTGTGTGTGTGTGTGTATGTGTGTGTGTGTGTATGTGTGTGTGTGTGTGTGTGTGTGTGTGTGTGTGTGTGTGTGTGTGTGTGTGTTTGTGTGTGTGTGTGTGTGTGTGTTTGTGTGTGTGTGTGTGTGTGTGTGTGTGTGTGTGTGTGTGTGTGTGTGTGTGTGTGTGTGTATGTTCATTCACTTGGTTCGGCCGCCCCCTCCGCTGCCACCACGACACAACTCGCCAAATGGTAACGCAGCCGCTCGCAGCCTCTGGTTTTATTATTATTATTATTATTACTATTTTTATTATTATTATTATTATTACTACTTTTTTTTCTCTCTCTCGTAGTCGGGCGGGAGCCGCGCGCGTAATAGTAGTACGACGACGACGGCGACGACTAACCACGACCACGACCACGACGCGCAACAGTCGGCAAATGTGCGTGTGTCGCGCGCGCGTGTGCCCGTGTACAGCAGCACCAGTGTGCGTTCGGATGTGTACACAACACGTTATAATAATATTACAAAGTGTGTGCGAGCGTGTTCGCGGGTGTGTGTGTGTGGGTATTTGTATGTGAGTGAGTGAAGTGTGTGTGCGTTTGCGCGTGCGACTTAAAGTTTTTTTTTTAAAAAAAAGACAGCATTTTTACCGCGTATCGGTTTCTATTTTTTCCCCCCGTATTATTATTTTAGTTTTGATTTTTTTGGTTTACGGTTCGCTGCAAGACCCTCCGATACGCGATCCGCACATGGGCAAGAAAATATGTAACCACTGCTGCTTCTGCTGCTGTTGAACAGGTAATTCTTCCATTTATTGTGTAGTATTTTTTATTTATATATTTGTGACTTCGAATTTTTTGGGTTTTTTTTTCTTTTTACGACCTAAGTAAATATAAAATACGAGACATATAGTATTGTTATTATTATTTATACGTTTGATTTAAACGCACATGTGGGAATATCACCGTCAAACGGTATATGGTACTAACGCGGAAAAAAAAACTGTTTAATTTTTCCATCATTTTTTAATTATTATCGTTTTACTATATTGACTTATACGCGCTTTAACGAAAATGTCAGTAGACGATCTCAGTACTCGTATGTATAATATTATAGACACGTTTATATTAGCGTTCGTGATATGTGTATTCATTTATTCATTTTCTATGCATAAGTAATAATGCACGCGCGCACTATATCGTATAGGAATAGGTACACGCGGCGTCGTATATGTTCACACATTTTTTTTTTTTTTTCATTCATCCGGCTATCAATTGCGTCACGAACATAATAAACCTGGTTCTGTTTTTATGCGTACAGTTTTAGTAATTTTTTAACGCACACAAAATAACTTGCAATTTGTATATATGTGTGTGTGTGTGTGTGTGTGTGTGTGTATTTTTTTAACCGACACCGCTGAGTAAAACGAGTTGAATAAAATGTTTAGAATTTTTGCTCGTAAAATAAAATACATTTCCGCGAAACGTGTTATAACGTGCAGCCCAGGGACAGTGACATACATATACGAATAATAGTAGTATAATGTAGGTAGGTACTCGTGCAACAAAATCTTTGAATCGATTTCATCAGGGTATATATAATAATTATTATCATGTGCGGACGACTACGGATAATCAAATGTTTGACGAAAATAATTTTAAGAATAAAAACATCGCGTTTCTATTCGTGTACATGATACATTATATTATATTTAGTGTTTTACAGTATAGAGTTGTTATTGGTAGGTGTTTCAATTTTTTTTCGCAATTTACATTCATGTGGCGGCCCTGATTGCAGGCGGTGTTTAAAAAAAGTTTCGTGGTAGAAGAATGAGAAATTCGCCGTTTGTTCTTTGTGCGAGCGCGCTTGCTAAATTTGCATTTAAACTTAACGTTCTCGACGAAGTTGTATTATGTGTTCGTTTACGGGAGTTCCTAGTCAACAGAAAAAAAAAAGAAAAAAATGTTTAAGAAATTTTACAATAAAGCTTGTATTAGGTACGATGGTGCGTAATATTATCGTTGTTATTCTGTTATTACCTATTATTATTACTATACGAGCAGACGTAATGTGTGCGCGCGTTTAGTGCATCAGTGGAAATGTTACGTTTTCCGAAGCATAAAAAATATTCGTCGTACGTATGTAAACGTATAGGTATAAGTACCTACTGTATATATTGTATATATTCAGACAGTATCGGTTTAGCCGCCGCAACAATGTAATAATAATTCGTGGATAGACGTCACTCACACGTGCGGTTATTTCCGTACGTCGACGACACTATAGTATTATAATATATACTGTATATACCAGTTAAAATATTTTTATTTTATTTTTCGTCTACATTTCATTGTTCTCACAATTTCTTTTTGTTATACGTCTAATTATATTGTTATGGGTTTTTTTATTCCCTTCATTTATTCGCTAAACATTGTTTATTCATTTTTCTTCGCTTTTACACAAATAATATGTATATTTCAATAGTCCAAGTATACCTGTGATTATGACTGCTCAACGGCCGTGTACACACAAACACAACTAATTATTGCTGATATAACAAATTAGTACGATATTATCTCTGTAAACAATGCGCCATAATGTATTATATTATACAGATCTGCATATCTCGAAATGGTCACATCAACGTACCAACGTCGCATCGCACCTTTAGCCGTAATGGTTAACCACTGTTTAAAATACCACTCACAATACTCATCAGCAGTTAAGACGAACCCTATACTCAAGTAGTAGAAATACCCTACTCCATTGCATTTCGGTAGTGGGTAAATTCTTGATCCAGTATAGTCGGGTCAGAGAGTTATTACTTATTTGGAATATTCAATTGACGTTTATTATTATTAACTAGTTTATTAGTATTTAAAATTTGGTAAATTATTTGATGTGTTATATTAATTATTTTATATTAAATATTGTGATATTATTAGGTAAAAATTATTAGCCTTCAATTCAGTCTTGGTGTGGTGGTGTCTCATAATTTGATAAGTATTATGCTCTACTTGAATGTTTTTGTTTCGGTGTTACACTGATTATCAGTCTACATCTTAAGGAGCAGTAGGGTACCCCAAGTACTTATATGCAATATATAATTTATCCGTAATTTTGTTTATTGCAAAATTCTATTATCAGGTGGTATAATACATAGTATACGTATATAATTTAGTGACACGGTAATTCGAATCTTCTTGACTTGTTTCAATCTACCGAATTTCTATGGTAGGATGATGCTTGCGCTAATCCAATATAATTTATATACTACTAATTTTGTTACCTTATGATTCGTAAACGATCGGGCTTGAGCGCAGGCGGTATTTGTTGATATTAGAATATTCAGAAAATGTAACATGGTAATATTATATTTTACGCTATGTGTGGAAACCATGATTGATGAAATAAAGAATATTACTTACATTATACACACGCATATTATATCAACTACAGCGTAAAGATCAAATAATATTATATATAATGTATAAATTATATATACTTTCATATATTAGATTCTGAACGGAGTGATGGAATCTATTGATTTTAAAATGATGTGTGTGTTTCTTTTTTTTTTAATTTTTTTTGTGTCTGACGACACCTTTTTTGGCAGTTAAAAAGGTTTCGATTTTTCTAAACAGCAACTTTTTTGAAAGGAAAGTAAATGTAAATGGTACTTGGGCGAGTCAAAAATCCAACTTTTTTAATACGTTTTGAAAAAATCGAAAAAAACGATAAAAAAATTACGAAAAAACGGGAAATTTTACGCAAATTCACGTTTTTACAAAATATATTTTTTTTTAAATGCTCTAACTCAAAAACGAAAAACCGTAACAACTTGAAATTTTCACCAAACCTTTATATTGGTATTTTCTATATATAGTAATGTTTTCGAAGTATTTTGAGTTATTTTGAATTATTTGTAGACAATTTAAATTTTCGATTTTTGTAAGTTATTTTTTTTTTAAATATCTATAAAATTTATTTGGCTATCTGAAAACTCTTGAAAATTTAGTACAAGATTTAATATAAGTTATACTAATTATAACTAAAAAATATCGGAGATTGTTTCACTCAAATTTTTTTTAAAAGCCCATAAAGTTAAAATTTTTATTAAATATGTTAAAATCGCAATAATTTGCAAGTTATTTTGTAGTTGAAAATTCATAAAATGTTTTCTGTATATAACTAACTAAGGTTCAAAATTTTAACACTAGGTTATCCATAAGCTACTCTTCATAAATCTATAAAAAAAAGTTCTACCGGACTTAAAGGAAAAAAATTTATGACTGTATGAAATAAAAATTTTTACGAAATTGCATACTATTGCATTATATTTCAATTTAAATATAAAATACTACATTATTATATAGCCATTTTAGACAAACATATTAACTCCGTTCAGAGTCGTTATTCGTATACAATGATATCTATTATTGCATTCAAATTTAACAAATTCATTTTATATTTTTGAAGTTGAAACCTAAAAATTGTTTGCAGTACTTAAGTTTGCATAAACCAAGTATGTAATATGAAAAAAAGGTACAAAAGTGCAATGTAATAATATACACTTCAGTATTTTATGTGTTAAGTTTAAGTAGATTTAGATAAATAAAATCTATACACATCAAGCGTATAGTCTAAATAAGTTTAATTTTACCAAGTTTAAAATTGGCAACACAATAATGATTTTTTTTTTTTTTTATATAATAAATATTGTTTTAATGATATTTTATTGTGATTTCACGTGCATAACTGTTGCTTCAATTCAAATTTTTCCTAGAGAAATTAGTTTTCACAAATCATGCAATTATAACTGAAAGGCCTCTCACGTGTGTGCTCAGTAGCAGTTATGTGCGTTTGGTGGGTAGAAATGAATTTAAAATCAAACAATATATGATGGTGTTATCGTCGTCAATGATTTCAAGTATGTTTGATTGGTGTGTTATTGTTGTTAAACCGCAGAAACACAGCACCACCATTGTAATTTTGTCGGATAAACATCTACGCGTGTTAATCAGCGTTAATCGTCGACTGGTGCATAAACGGATGTCATCTATACTTTTGCGATAAATTATATTATATAATATACGGCCTAATTTATTGTAGTAGTCGTTCAGGTGGTACTATATCGGTAGTACGATTCTGTAGCATACTATTCGTTTATGTCACGTGAAAATGACGATCGGGCCTCCGTTTTGGTCACAACAGACGTTACGTTTTAGTGCATCAGTGATGGACTATACGGGAAAAAAATTATGGACAGTTGCCATCTGGACCCCAGGACCAAATCCTTAGTTCTCACTTATTTTCATTTTAACAAACATTTTCGATTATTCTTCAAGTAATCAAGTATAATATTAATATAATAGTTTCCAAAATTTGTGAAGTTTTAAATTGTAACAAATCAGATAATTGGAATAATAAGAAGTAATTAGCAATAATAATACTGTGAATAATATAGTATACGCACAAAACTGTGTATTATTAAAACTACCTATATAGCCCGTATATTGTAAACTATACACAAATATAAGTAAATTCGTTTTATTGATTTGTATTTTTCTCAAAACGACTACTTTTTTAACAACAGTTCATTGAATCAATTAGAATTTATTCCGATAAAGTTTTTCTACAGTTTTCCAGAGTAAAGCAATGTCCTTTTACATTATTTTTTACACTCCCTGTTAGTAGTGTGGAAAGTGCAGAGCGAGTAATAAGTTCTTTATGAAAGAATCAAAGAAAATCGCTGTACTACTTCAACTAAAAAAAAAAAAAAAAAAACCATTAAAATTACACGGTTAATTTAAAGTTTATTTTTTATTTAATGATTAATGGTAAATAGAGTAAATCTAGACACAACAATTGTAATATTTTCTGAAAAGAAAGCCAAATGACAATATTTACAATTACACAAGTAATGGGCATTAAAGTGTGTATACCTCATACATGATCCTTCAATTTATTTAACAATTTTTTTTTTTTAATTTAAAGATAATTTTAACCATCAAAGCTTGCATTTTTAAAGTATGTATGAAAATCATATCAAGTAAAGACGATCTAATGAAAACTTTTTTATATTGTTCATTATCTAGATTAACATGTGTTTTTTTTTAGTAATTTTAAGGATGGACAAGGAATGAAGCCCCTCCCTCATAAGTTCGTGCTCACGATATTTGATAATTTATTGGGTCCTTCATAACGCGTATGCTACCTGAGATTTTTTCCTTAAAGCCGCCACTGTAGCGCATTATGTATCTATGTGTTACCGCGGTGAATGGATAATATTTAAAATACATATTTTATATCCGAAGAAATGCGCGCCGTGATAATGTTCGAAGATTGTTGTTGTTATTGTTGTTATTGTTGTTGTATGCGCAGCGGCAGCTGTAATATAAATGTGGCTGAGAAGGACGAGAGATTTTCTGCCACATGAATGGTATACTGCACGTCGTCGTCAAAACCGTCGCGCGCGCTTGGAGGATCGATAAAATCTGTTTAACAACCGGCAAGTATTCTCACGATTTACCTTTATTAGAACGGAATATAGGTTTATGCACGATGCAGCCGACATCATATTGTGTGCGAGAACGACGCTCATTTTCTCGTTCAACGTGCCGTCGAAACGAAATAATAACAATAATAATAATAATAATTAATAAATTTACGCAGTACAATAAAATATCTTGTATTTTTGAAATAATACAAGTTCTTGACAATTTTATATTACAATCAGTACTCTACACCATGTTATTATCTATCGAATCCCTACGATTTTAAACGGCATCTCGTTTACATGTATACTTGGTTTCGTATTATTGTGAATCTGAATAATGATTTGAAGATATTAAAATACAGTTCATGGCTTTACATCACGAACCAATTATTTCATAAAATCTTTTAAACTTTACGAGCAGATGTAGGCAGGTGCCCAATAAAAAATCGAATTGAAACAATTATAATATAATCATATAATAATACATTTTTTATGTAATCGATGTTCGCGTATATGCACATTTTTTAAAAAATAATTTTGAGTATAATGATTATAAAATGAAACGAGATAATGCGAGTGTATGCGTTAAGTTCAAATAACCATTCTGTGTATGGTATGCGTTATCGTATGGCCATCATCTCAAAAAAATGCATCGACGAATAAATGCACAAGATTGTATTTTGTTTCTACGATGGAATTGCATTTTACAATATGATTTACAAATACTATATGCACATTCAGTTTTGTCGGACGAAACGAATTCGCAGCATAATATTATTATTACAGACGTGATACATAATATCGTGTACGATTGTACTCTGTACTCGCTCCGCGACGAGGTTTTAACAAATATTGTACCTGTATGTACACATAGTACACAACTAGGTCATGACGTATTTTTGTATGATATATTTATATATATATAAATGCCTGTACCGTATGTAAGTGTATTCTATATTTTATTTATTTTTCATTACGTATAATTATTGTACGGTTCAAAGCTGCGAGATTGGACGGCGGAAACGCGTAAAGTTTTGATACTTCAGCGTTTATCTACGGCCTTGAAGTGACCCTCAAATATGGTTTAATTTTTCGTTAACTTCTGTATATATATACACGCGTAAAAATGCAAAAATAAATACTGCAGTAAATCGCAATAATGATAGCTATAATAGGCAGGTGCAATTGGACGTTTAATAAATAATAGTATTTTGTTGACCCGTTTTCATATAGGTACGGTCGGTCGGTTCGTCTCTAAAACGCAGCCTCCACAGTGTTGCGAAAATTAAATAATATATAATTTCTAAATTTTAGAGCTCTGCCGCAGCAGTAGTCCTCGCATACGGTAGGTAGGTACCCATTGTGTGTCTACGAGTATAGTATAATATAATGTGTAATATATAGAGAGTTGCAGCAGTATAGTGGCAAATACACTATGATGATAATAATAATAATAATAACACTGTCGAAACTATATTATATATATATATATATATATGTGTATACATCGTCCCAAGTATCTAACCTAACACACGCGCACGCACATTTATATATATATATATATAATATACCTATAATATTGCGCAATGTAGATCACACGGTCATTTATGACGCGATCCCATTTATTATAATAAATTACATTTTATTAAACGCAGCGCGCGCCGCCGTAGACGGATTAAAAAAATAAAAAAAATACGAGTCACGTCGTATTTATCAAAATGTCAATTACACGCCGCCGCTGACTGTGAAGAATATATCTGTTCGCTCCACCCTCGTCCCACGCCCAGCCGATGGATCACTCAAGATTTCTGCAGTCGATCAATATGAAAATACATATATGTGTGCACGTATGCGTGTGTGTATAAAATATATATTTATTTGTGTGTGTGTGTGTGTGTGTGTGTGTGTGTGTGCGCGTATAAAATACATGTATATAGTTACGTGTAAGTGTGTTTGTGTATAAAATATACGTATACGTACACGCGTCGATTTGTGTATGCCCGTTTCACTACGACTTATGGATACATCGTGTGTCGGTAGCGTCACAGATTTTTCTCTTTTGTTTTTCTTACGCCGCCCGCGGCTCCATCGCGAAAGTCGCCCATGACCTCCACAAGTGCTTATGTTAAATTTAATAATATAATGTACTGTACGGTCTTCTGCTATAGTATCTGTGTAGTATCTCCACACACAAAACGCGCGTGCTATGGATACTCTCATCATCAGATAATATAATACGCATAACATTGCATTGGTGATGCGTTCACATAAAGATCGAAATTTTCCCTCCCCCCCAAACTTGTTTTGTTTTCTCCACACCGTGAGGGAGACAAAATTCTAGGAAGGTATCTCGTACATATTGGGGGGTTGAAACCTCGAGTCAATATTGTGTGCTTATACGTATATAGTACATCATCTGTATTACTTTTGAGAAGTTGTCATAGTTTTATAAGCCTCTAGTCTATGTACATTCCAATGCACCACTCGCGTGATTTTTTACAAATGAGTTCACTTAAAATCGTAAACGCCTATAGATCGGTATTACTTTGCATATATTATACGGAAAAACAAAACCCTTTTCATTTACGGTCGAATAATAAACACTATATGCAGACGTTGGTGTACTAATTAAATATTTAAGACGATTTAAAGTCATGCCTTAGAAAGTATTTGTAATTTTATATATAGAAACAATAATTATTTGACAAACAAACTTGTTCTGGGAAACAATAGCGCCGTGCAAGATAAAGATATAAGATAGAGTTTTTTTCAATACATACCTTCAGTTTTATTTTGAGAGGATGCTGAAATAAAATTTAAATTTTGATCCAAACGACTGTTAAAATATCTATCTCCGACGATAAAATTTCCAAATCACGGAGTAACTTCAGAGCGAAATATATTTGTTTTAAATGAATTTGATTTAAGAAACTTGGTATAATACGCTTAGGTCAGCTTCGCTTGTTATAATAATCGTTCACGTTTGTTGTGGCGGAAAAAAGTCTAATCACTGAGTGGCTCTAGTCGTGGTACTGCGGTAGGTATGTCAAATAGTGTATGTACACGTATTGTGGCTATTTTTATAGTTATATAGCTACGTATAGTTATCATAAACGATCAAAAAAACCGTATCATGAATTAATGGAAAACGTATAATTATCATATTTTACGCGTATATAATTTGCGTAGGTACATATGATATTATGTATCTTATTATATACTACACAAGCGTTGTATGCGCTTACCATATTTCGCACATCCCAACTATATAGGCAGTCACATAATAAAGGTAAGGAGGTACCTATACTCGTAAATATATATATATATATATATATATATAACATACATATAAATGTATATATATATAACATACATATAAATGTATATATATAACATACATATATATGTTCGATCGCGTTGTTCGAAGAAGACAAGCGAATAAAATTAAAATACCTGTATAATTATTTCGGCAATCACATACTTACTACAGCTGCTGTGTGTTTTTCGATTCATCCGATAATTATTATAATATTGGTGTTCTCTTCATCTCGCTATCATTATAATGTGTATGGTCATTGATCCAATGCGCAGATTAAATACAAACATACACACACACACACACACACACACACACATGTAAATCTACAGCATACGTGATTGGTAACCGTTAAAATTTTATCGAGTAAAAATTATTACATTTCTCCCTCTCTCCCACCTCGTGCCATAACTCTCCACCGGATTGCGGTGCATCAACCATATACGTATGTGTACACCGTGCATATATTATACTACATTATAAGCACTATTCATAATAATATTATCCTGGCGAAAAGAGAGAAATATCGAATCTCTTTTTGTATAATATATACTATACCTTTCTGAACGTCAACGTCCGCGTTATGGCTGTTGCGTGCGCTCGACTAATTTAGTCGATCTGCTCGCATAACGTACCTATAATATTATGGTCCCTATACGTCATAATATGTTTTACACGTGTATTTATGCGTGCATGTGCGTTTGGTAAAGACTATCCTTAATTCTTCTTCCTACTCGATTTTATATATATATATACACTTATAGTTGTAATAATAATAATAAAAGCTGACATTTTTATGTAGAACGAAAAATCAACCGAACTCATTGAACTCTTTGTCGTTTTATGTATTATTATTATTCATTTATTTTTCATCATATCATTTTCTGCCATTGGTGGGTTTTCAAAGTGATTTTCGAAACCGTTTCCATACGCCTGTATCAAGTATGATATTATATTATGTAGGTCCATATCGTGTATACGTATAGCGGTATACATATGCGCATATACCTATTTGCGGAGTGCTGATCGCGCTGCCTTGTAATTACTAGCGCGTGATAGTGTTTTTCGTTCTTTTCGTCGCGTTTAGACGTATATTGGTATTACTTTGGCTATAGGTATCCATACACATAAACCCATACATACACGTACGCAGATTATGTATCCGTGTTTGGCTACCACGACGTACAGATTAAATATTAAATTTTTGAAATTCGCTATCTACCCATCTTCCGCGTGCACGATGTTCTCACGGTATATTTTGGATTTCATAAAATGGTTTATTATAATATGTTATTAAAAACTTGCGCCACAAGTTACATTTTACCGTAAAATCCGAACGAATGAAAGTCTAATCGTCACCCTACACTGCCATGCGTAATAATTATACATACTATCGTTACACCTAAATTAATGTAATATATTATGTATCAGCTAGTGCTTCCGTTTAGTAAAAGAATTATGTTAAATTTTAGTACCTGCAGGGTTGAGGATATTTGTTTATTTTTTCCCTTCATTCTATTACAAACGGAAAAATCCTCATCGTTTAAATCGGTAAACAATAATGAATATTATCCAAAACAAAAAATCGGACACAATATTATACTTCATTACACACTTATTAGTTATTCAGTTGTTGGCCTCCATTTTTGTGACCACGCGTTAAATTTTTGAGTTTACAGGCAAAGTCAAAGCTTCAAAAAATAATTATGAGTGAATCTACTTCAGATACTATCTTGTATAAAATAATTTACACGATTCCAATACTTATGTGCTATTATCATTTATTATTCGAGTAAATATGTAGTATATAGTTTCGTATGTGAATAGCGATCACCAGTCACGACAAAATATTATAGCCCATTTAGGAACGTCAATTACTAATGTAACTTGATTTGATAATACTGATTAAAACATTTCTAAGTCAAATTAATTCATTTAGTATTAAACCAGTGATTTTGTGAATATATTTTAGTATTACCAACATATATAGCTTCTGTATCATGCTTATTTTCATCGTCATCACCACAGAATGTGTGCACGCCACGTGAACCATAACTTATCTAGTCTACATATTTATGCTAGGTATATCATAATGTATAAAAATATTCTGAATTGGATATGGATGAATGAGTATAATATATACGGGATTATTTTGGGGGTGTCCCTAATGTTGGAAAAAATCAAAAAAATAGATCGAGATATCAAGCAAAGACAGTGAGGGGTCCGTGAAAAAGAAGGAGAAGAACACTCGTGGAGAGGTTCGACGTTTTTACAGAAAATAATTGAATTACAGCTAAGGTCCTCCGTACATAAAAAGGAAATGTTATTTTCAATGTGTTCAACCATATTAAATAAACAAGTTTATTTTTTAAACTTGTTCAAAGGATTGAACGATTTTAATTGGAACAGGCATGGATAAATTGTATATTTTATGTACTCACTTTAATGTATAAATCTACTTTGAAACTGTTATTTTTACATATCTTATATAAAAACATTATAACATGCACGTCTCGCGTAGCTTAACTTTTTAAAGATGTAATCACTCGTTATAATATCAATACTGTTTGCTCGTGCGTATACCTACTGCATATTAAAGTTAAACCCTCATATACACGTTTTTCGGCTGTAAAATACAATATAATATACCTACACGTGCCGATGACGGTGTACTTACAATACAAAACGATGTACTTACTTCTATAATACGACCGCGCAGTGTTATATTACCGGGTTACGGAGTATGCACCTATGTAGGCAACTGTAAAATTCAACTTGAAATCACGAACGTGTTTTCGTAGACCTATATTCGTATCCTTATGAACGTTTTTAAGAGTCGTCGTTCGTCGTCATAAATTATAATTACACGTACACTGCAGCACATTCGCATGCATGTAATATTATTATATTAGTATACGTGTCACATGGACATATATAATATTATTGTATTTGTTATCAATGTTATCATATTGTACGGTTTTTTATAATTTCATCGGTTTTTTATCCTCCAGATTATACATAAAAATAAATTTAAAAAAACCGTCCGATTGGCCCGCAATTTTCGGTACCATTTGAAATTGTCAAAATACAACGCTATTGTACCTACGTGAGGACTTATGTTGTAAATATATATGTATATATATTCTGCAAAAATAGTCGCCCTGCCCGAAAAATGTCTTTTATCGTGGTCTATGACTGGAACGTATATTATTTGGTTGTATGTTACTGCGCGTGGTGTGTATTACAACCAGCCTCGATGATACTTATGATATATTATACACATATCACACACATAATATTATTATTATTATTACTATTATATTATTGTTGTGTTCTGCGATGAGAAGACGTGAAGACAGACAAGCCCCTCATGCGGCCGAGACAACTCGAAGCCATCTGGACCTATACATGAAACGAACTTTGCGCGTAACATTAAGCCACTCAACAAGTAGTCGCTCAGTCGTTGTCATATATGGTAACGTTTCGTAGTACTAACACGTTGGTAATTGGTCTTATCTCGCGATTAATCGGTGCACCGGTATTATATAGGTAATATTATTAAATATATTATTTTCCCCAGTTAATATAATGGTACAGTTGATTTTCTTTAGAATCGCATTGGTATGTACATAGATATTATATTATTTTTGACATGTATTCCGCGCGCTTGGACGAACGCATATTACTATTACGTGTTATATTATACTATACGTAATATGTTGTATTTTGCTTGCAGTGAAATTCAACCATCGCACGCAGTAGGAGGTACCTATAATATGGGTGTATTATTGGATGTATATTACAATATTGTAATATAAATAAATAAAATGTCTACTACGCTGCAGCGATAGTGCGCAAATACTTTACTATGACGAGTGCGATGCAACATAATTTACTTCGACTGAATCATTGCACGCGTTATAACAATCGTTAACATTGCTGAACCATGTCTAAAACCATGATGGCGATCACAATTAACATAATATATTACGCATTATTGCATGATGATTGTTCGTTACTAGCAAGTATCATGATGATGTGTTCGACACAATCCCTTTTTACATACCATTCCTCGGGTTCAATACTTTTGCAGGAAAATTAATGTGAAAAAGTGATGGTTCACCAACCATAGTTTTAAAATATCACATTTTGTGTTGGAAAGCTTAATGTTGTTTATTGAAATTTTCCTTTTTCATCGGACCGATTGGTGAACCTGTAATAAAATTTAAATATGGCTAGGGATATGTTATTTACGTATATTTTAATACGTTTAAAAAATAACTTGCTATAAACAAATTCATCAGCCAAGTATGCTAACATTTTCTCTATCAATAATCAAGCGAAAAAGCTTAGATAACTACTTCCAGCAGCAACTTCTGAAACCATATATTATTAAACTATCGTTGCGTGCACCAGTCGTATGATCACTCATTTTTACCGCCACCACGTGCCCATATAATATAGCTGTTATAGATATTTATGGGTCCATAACACACGCATATTATGTTACAAAGTCAGTTATGATACACGCGTCTTGGGCCGTGACTGCGGGACGTCGAACAATCGTGATATAGCTTATAAAGCCCGAATGCCTGTACAAAACTTCTGTTAAAGTACGCACGTACAGGGTGATTCTCTTCTATAGTCCTAGGAAAATACGAGCTATTCAAAAACCATTGTATACATAACATATATATATAATAAGTTGCACTATTATAATATAAACTTTGATCTTGCAGTATTAACTTCAAATAAGTACATATTATATAGTTCTATGTATAGTAAGACTGTTGTAAAATGTACCTATAATATGAACACCAAACAGTTTAGAAAAATAATATTTTATCCTATAAATTAAAATATGAAAAATAAAATGTAAATACCCTACAATAGTCTATTCGTTTGAAAAAGTTATTACTTTTCAAGAACTAAAAAAAAAAAAAAATAGAACTGACCAGCAGTAGGTATAGTGCACTAAAGTGCAGAATCTCGTAAAACGTGTTCAATATGAATAGAACACAATTCATTCACTGTATCACGTATTATAATATAATATTCTCCTAGCCGCGTATAAATTCACGCTCAAATGAATTACCCTATAATAGTATAATATGTGTATAGGTACGCACTTGAATGCATCTCTATATGTATTGTATCCATTAAAAGTGCACGCTTGCCATGTGCATATATATTATTATATCTTTTGGTCCGTTCGATGCAGTCGAGAACGACCGAATATGCACATGCAGTGCGCAGACGAAATGCAAATGTGGAGAGTGTAATAATGAATACAATAATAATATATATTACAATATAGAACGCGCAATATCGCTCTGCGTGCACGACTGTATGCGCCGCCGAGCATTCATCGCGCGTTTATATAACATAATATATTATACGTTATTATGCGCTTTGTGTTCATGTGTTCCGCGTGCATCCGATAAGCATCCGTTTCCAATGAAAAAAGAACGCTCTCCACCTGCTGTAACAAGACGATAAAGTTTCATTAGACTACAACCATGGTTCCCGTTAAGACTTATAAGCCGCAGCTTATTCATTTATTTTTGTATCCTCCAATAGTTTACCGGCCCTGTTTCCCTCTCCTTGAATCGAAAAAAAAAACATTTAAGTTACGCCTGACTGTATGCATATAGTATTATACTTACACTATATTGTAAGCAATATATAATGGATGTAAGCCATGATTTTCTGTTTCTGTCTATCACACGCAAAACATAGGAATTTAGACGTTTTCTATTTCCTACGTACCGATTGATCAATTAATACAATAAGAATTTGGAAAACTGATTTGAATTTGTCGTAAAGTCTACTTTAGATTGACTTTCCCTCTTTTTTCATTTTGTCCCGCAAAATTTCACAATATAGAATTAAACAAATTGGTATCATATAAATCAACAAAAGTTAATTTTCGGGAATGTTAAGTGCAAAATTTAATGTGGGAAAATCGATCCAAAGTAGACTAAACGACGAATTCAAATCAGTTTTCAAAATTCTTATCGCATTAATTATGCGTTTTTAATAATAGATCTGCGACGCATTTTATATGGTTATATTATCAATTATAAACTTTATAGATAGTAAAAATGTACATAATTTCTGTTAGATTTTGGAAATAAGTACTTATCATAGGTACATGCAGTTACTAATGTGTTTCGCGTTCACTATATACATTTTAATATAGTTAAAGCTTTTGCGCCGAAAATAATTTAAAAACATTCGACTGAGCTGTATTAAGACTTTTTATTTTCTCGTCTGCAGTTTATGTACAATAATGTACTCGACATTGCATCTTCTTTTGGAAAAGACATATGCAACATATATATGTGTGTGTGTGTGTGTGCGTGCATGTATTATTCTTTTCCCGTCCTACTGTCCAATTCTGTCCCCGTATTAATTATCCCTGCACGTTTCTTATGTGCTGTACGAAGCCTATGTCGGCAAACTGCAAGTGGAGGCGCCGCGGCCGTACGTTTTATGTACACGCGCTACTGTTTGAATCACTTTCGAATTGAACGCCGTAGTTTCCCTTTCTATATACCTGTATAATATAATGTACGCGACCATTAAGTTTTATAGAAATTAAAAAAAAAAAAAAAAAATGCGGGCGGGTCATACAAACCAGTACGTACATATAAGTATATATATGCTCGTGTATATACTACACACACACACTCATAAACCGAACCAATTATTATTACAAATCGGATTTCGTTTATTATATATATGTACACATAAAGATGTTCTCCACAGAGCGCGCACACATCGATGATAACCGCCAATTTGGACGCGGGTCGTAAAAATTAACGATAGATTTCCAATGTACGACGAATATTATACTATGCAGCATGCGGCGTTGTCGTCATCGCAGTAATAGAACATAATGACGATCAAATAATATTATTAGGTACCTGGGGACGGGGAGGAGAAACGTGGCGGTAGCCGCCTCCGACCATCACTGCAGCAGCAATGTATATACCTAGAACCTATACCCGCTGTATTATACATATATATATATATTATACGAGTAATACCGCAGGTTCCCACGAGATCCAAATCCGGCTTGATTATCAGTCCAGAAAATGCCTCACGTGTAATACCTGATGTGCATGCTCGCGCCGTGTATTTATGTATGAGTTTATTTTTTAATTTATGCCGCGTTCTTGTTTTATAACGAAAATGGGTAACGAACGAGAAACTCTATAATTAATAGCAAATCTTCGACATCGACACAACATCGGTGCCTGGTGAGCGTAGGTGTTTTAAAGGGACAGCATTACGCGTTCATGAAATAGGAGGACCAATTGGTACTACAAACTTCAAACAGGTTTCAACATTTAGAAATGTTCATTGGGCCAATATACAGGGACAATAATTATTTTTTGGTGACATATGCAATTAATTACATAAAAATTGCAAAATTATTTTGATACTAGTTTGAAGTCTGTAGTACCATGTAGGAGGACCAACTTCGTGATTATCTGCATTACGTCAGTATATATATATATATATATCTATATATATATATATATATATATATTATATAGGTAGTGGATTTAATAGAAAATAGTATTATTTTTAATTTGTGTGGTTGAATTTATAAATGAAAAAAGAAATGGAAAATTTTGTTTTAACATAAAAACGAAAAATTCTATTAAATAGATACAGGTACATCCTTGGATACATCCATTAAAAATGCCTCTCATACGTTACTGTGCATTGTAAAATCTGCACTTACGCAGTATATACGTATAATAATATGTTTAATATATAGTATACGTAATATACGTCGTATTTTATTAGTTACGTGTATCGTGTATTTCCTCCCCCACATACTATCGTTTATTCGATTTACAGTATTCGCTTGTTTTCTTATCACACGAATCGTCTGCGAACTGGAAATAGCGTATCTTCACGGTTATCGTTCGTATTGTAACGTAACATAAAATATTCGGCTGATAATTTTACTTATTCGATGTACATTGTATACTCGTTGCATCGCGTTGTATCCCGGGTTGACTCCAAGACATTGGGATATTTTCGCTTCTATCGAGTTCAAACAACTATACGTATATTATATTATACGTATATAGTCGAGTTGTAACACTTGAACTGGTTTTGAACTATTGATTCTGCGTATAACGTTTATTATATTATTCTATCGTCAGGCTGCAAGGCATTTCACTGTATACAGACAAATAAATAGCACTCACTGCCTATATAGTGCCGAATTGGTGTAGTATTAATACATTATTCGATTTAATAAATTATATTTAACTACCGTACTTTGCTTCGCCTGCTGCAATATACTTTTGTTTTAATATATTGCACTTCACGATATAATATTGCACTGTTACAGTTTCAACAACAGATAATTTAATTCGAATAAAAATATTAAATTCAAAAAGCTGTATTGGTAAACGGCCAATATTCTAAGGAGGTAAACAGAAATCATTCCACCTTGTCATAATCTTGGTATGTACCCACACGTTAAGCCCACCGTCTATTATAGTCACAATAATTTTTTTACGACCAGATTTACGATAGAAATGTTGATGATGATAAAGTATTATGTCATTATTTATATGTACCTAGTAAATAATCCTGCATCGCACCAATCAATGCACTGTCACTGCTTTTGCAAGCCGAACAAGAGTCATCGTCTGCAATCTAAACGATCCAACGAGGGTGACCTATGACGTTTTATCGATTGATAAACGCATGTGACGTTCGGTTCGATTAAATAATTATTAAAATGTTGAACGAAACCAATCATTCATTTCAATGTATGTACTTTAACAAAAGATAATTTTTTGTTGTTGTTGTTGTTGTTTTAAACATACGTAAAGTGTTGAAGTGAGTCGTTGCAAAAGTAGTGCGCGTACATAAGTTTTTGAATAAATTTCAACGAAAAAATGTAATACATTAATGATGGTGATCGTTTTCGTATATTATATAATAAAACACTTGGGTATTGCTTAAATCGATTGATGTTTAATCGTCTGTATAACCATCGATTACACTCGATGACGCGCACTCGGTAGGTGCGGTGTTATTCGCACAAGTTACTATATAATATTATTATAGTTCCGGGCGTCCGAAATGTTTATATTGCCTCGTTTTATTACCTGCTATAAATAATTGCTGTACCGATGCCGCAATTACGCTGTACTCGAAATTCCGTTTTATACTCCATAGCAATATTAATAACTATTCCGTGACCGCGGATCCCGGCATGAAGATTTACATACGTCTTATGACTTATTGAAATTAATACGACGCACGTTGGATAATACGATAATACGTAAGGCGGTGCTACACGTCAAATCGACGCGATTTCAAGTTCAAATATTATTTATAATTTTCCGTGGAAGAAAATACTCGATGACGTGTGTGACACGTATTTGTAATATTATGAACGAGTGGTCGTATCGTTATAATGTGTAAATTGTATAACGAGTGCGGTGAATAATCGCATAGTTTCCATATCGCATATAAATATATATTTCACCGTACGCACACATCCGTTCTTACTTTGTTTTTATATCTAAACCATAAACTATTGTCCATGATTTTAATTTCGATAAGTACACAATATTGGTTGGATTCGATAATCATCACGTGCGCTTCATCGGAATAGATGTCATAGAAATATTTTCCTTTGGAATATCGAAAATATAGCGATTGTTGATTTCAAAAAACCCTATATAATCATTGTGATTGAAATAATATGAAATAAATCATGCACCGTTGTTATAATCATTTTATAAACTATTACGCTCTGGACCTGTACACTTATATGTATATATATATATATATATATCATGGGAATTATAATTATATAGGTAGAGAAATTCACGTGTATCGACTATATCTGATGACTTTTTGAATAGCATCAAGTTTAATAATATAATATATTATTGGTACGTTAATATAGCTATAAACGTGTAACATATTAACAACTTTATTAATTGAGTAACCTAGAAATCAAGCTAGAACAGTGATTATATAGCTTATTTAATATACACCTACAGTGTTGGATCATATAATCATATAGTCTGGGGTCCGATGCATTTTAGTGTTGGAAAATTTTTTCTTTTAAATTTTGCCTTGGCTTTATACATATAAACATTATAAACATATTCATATATTAAAGTAATAAAAATCATATTTTCGAATCATAGAAAATCCTCGACTTGCATAGATTGTTGTCTAGGATATATAATCTTAAAATATATATCTGAACCCGTGGTGCATAATACATATTATGTTATTTCTTTTGCCCGGTTATTGAACATTATGTTCCGGAGTTCTGGGCTCTATATAGATGCTGGATGTATGGATGTATGTATATATATATATGTATATACAGGGTGATTCGTTTAGGATGCTCACTCCCATTTTGGTCATAAAAATGCTAAAGTTTGGATTTTTTTTAATTTTTAAGTTACCACAACATCTATGTTTTCCACTGTTGTTATTTTTTATAAAATCCCTGGTATGTCCTGTGGAGAAACAAATTTTGTTTTTTTCAAATGGGAATCCCATATTTTTCATGTGAAATAATATTCAGATAATTTTTCTGGAATTGTTGGTGTAACGTAATCAAATTTTGGACCAGTATTTTCGGAATTAATCAAATTTAAAATTCTGTGTTACGGTGTAAAATCGATTAGGTATCCAATGATTAGCTTTGCATATGTAGCATTCATAAGAAAATATTTATTATGATTATAACTTCATAATCAAAGCCCAATGATAATTAATTAATAATAACACTTATGCGGCTGCAGATAGCAGATATCTGTTACATTATAACATATTACCCAATAATTAATAATATACATATATATGTTAATTCTTCAATCATTAATTAGTGCTTATATTCAATTCGCAATCTCAAAATAGTAACAAATAGCGCTGACAAATTACATTACAATGTTATGTATTATAGAAATATTTTCGTACTTAAATTACAATAACTCAAAAGCTACTAGTTCAAATTTTGATTTTGATACATCAAAATTCACAGAAAAATAATTCCAATGGTATACCGCAGTGAAAAAAAGGATATTTCCATTTTAAAAAACAAAAGTTTGTATCACCACAGACCATAGTAAGGAGGGTATAGAAAAAAATATAGCGGACAACATAGTTTTTGTGGTGATTTGGAGATAAAAAAAAAATTCAAATTTTTGCACTTTTACAACCAAAAATGGAGGTAAGCATCCTAAACGAATTAACCTGTATATGATTTTGTATTGACTTTAATAATCATACCGGGGTAGGTAACTTAATATACATTATAAATAAATGAAAATAAATTTCATTAGACTTTACTCGACGAGTTTCACTTTTTTCAACCTACAATTTTGTTCAACATCGAAATATATTTTAATATAATTGATCTAATCTCAAATATGGTAAAACGTCTTCCGGGCGTTTCCGGGCTGTGCAGCTGTAGTAATTAACATTACATAAATCATGATGTTATTTTAATGACAACAACAATATTCTATATAAACGAGTACATATTATATCGGTTCAGCGCAGAGCTTGTAACACAAAATAAATAAACTCAGATGGATATAGATAACTGAACGCGAGCAGCGTGCGACGTCACATCAATAAGACGTAACTATATATCGCGGTGTGCAGGTACCTATATATACGCACCCCGGCTGCTGCAGTCACGATATAGTTTAATGAACAACGACCGCGACTTAAAATCTTATATGTAAATATCCTCTTGTGACACCCCGTGTACGACATGATGTAGTTGTAACCCCGTATATTACATGGTTGCGTGTAGATGTGTATCGTCACTGTGATGCTTTACAGCAGTAAAGTATTCGCAATTCAAGTCTGGGCCAGTCGCGTGTAGCGTATGTAACGTCTATATTATTAATATATATATTATATATAATATATATGTACGAGAGTCATATAATATTATAATTAATTACTGTGTGGGTGGTATAGTACAATTGCGCAGGTACTAGATACTGCGTGTACAACAATACTATTTGAAAAAAATATAATATAATATTCTTTTTTTTTTTTCTTAATTTCACGGGCTTAACCTTTGCAGAATACAATATGTACATTTTAATTAAAAAAAAAAAAAAACAAAAAACGGTCAATTATTATTACTAAACTCTGAATATAACAATAGTACAGCAACGATAAACATTAAATGATGTAATTGTATGTAATTAAGTAAACATGAGAAATAATTATAGTAAAAAGTGAAACAAATCATTGCCATTTTTCAGAAGACGTCTTAATTGTCAGTTTTACAAATAACTACAGTCGTAGTGCATAATTAAAGGAATAAAGAAAGGTGCGTGGGATCTAGACAGTGTTTGATGTACTTTAAAATTGACTAATGTATGGAAAATTAACTTAATCACAAAGTCATTCGGAAACCTAGTATACTCACTCAGAGCAACTGGACGATCAACAAGTATATTTAGCTTAAGAATATCAGTCATATGAATGAACAATCTCGGTAGACCGCGAATAGGGATATGGTAGGAAATTCCTCGTAGAAATACCTAATAAAAACCCAGAAAATATATTACATGAATGTACCTATATAAATTGATATAATATGGGGGCAGATTGCGCGCACGTCATCAGTCACATTTATAACGAAACGATGAAAAATGACGACGAACGGACTCGCACGCGTGTGCACTATATTTTGTATTTGTTATAGTATAAACGACCAATATTACCAATGTACGTCGCAGGCGACGGGTCCAAATCGAATAATTCAGCACGCGTATAAATATTACATTAAATATTAAATATTAAATATAGTTACATTAAAAGTAAATAATATTTTAATGTCTAGACCGTCCGAACGGATTTGTTGTGCTATTTATATAACCGCGCAACGAATGTCTCACCGGTGGAACTTGACTGACAGTGCGTGCGTATACCTACATGAAAAATATACACATGTAGATACACGTTTATATTATAAAATATAATATTATAATTTTATACAATAAAACTGATCGCTGCTGTAAGTGGTAAGACTCGGGGACCTGCAGATTTTCGAAAACGCGCGAGCTCGTTGATATTGGAAAATTATTACGATCCGCCATACACCGCGATTTATGCGCTGCTGCAGCGGTGTGGTTTTTTTTCCGTTACTATATTTTAATATACATATTATATACACCGGATAAAAAATAAATAAAAAAATTAAAAAAATGTTTTCAGTATTTTATATTGTATTTTCGTGACAGGGGAACCAAATTGGGGTATGCGGTTGACTCATGCAAGTAAGGTATACGTAGTTTTAGAGAAGAATTTTTCTCCTTTACCATGTTAAAGTACGGATCTTAAGTCTCGCAGTATGTATGTAGTGTGTCCACGTCATTTGAATGTTATACACAAGGTAGAATGATATGTTACAGTTAAAGTGTCAAATTCCGTTATTTTATGAAATAACTATGGATAGCTTATATCATGATCGTTTTCATGATCTATTTCATACTTTATCAATAACTTTCGCAGGAAACTCATGATTCATGAACTATGTAAATATTTCGAAAAACCGCTGGTTCAATACTTTAACTGTAACAATTATAATTATATTTTGATTACACGTTTTAATATTTTCTGGCTATAAATTGTAATAATTTCGTTGATAGCTTTTTGAACGTTTGAAATATACGTCCAAGACTATCCGATATCGATGTTAAAATCTTACTGTACAGCTCATTCGATATTGTGCCTAATAAAAAGAAAATTGTTGATAATAACGAGATTATTTCTCAAAAATACGCTGCTAGTAACGGGTATATTATAATTATTATATATTATATATTTCGTTCTTAAATTTTCTCCGCATGATAATTTAGCGAACGTTCATTATTTGCTATAAACTTTTGATATGGACTACATTGAAACTATCAATCCATCTCAGTATGTAGAAAAACTGAGAAGGGAACGGGTGACAATCCCTCATTTCGATAGTAATTCAGCCTTATGCTGTTGTGTACATAGACGCAGGTTAACTGTTATAGCATATTGTGCTGTGTATATTATAGATTTTATATTGACCAAATCGTCCTAATCTATTATCTATATTAAATATGTGCATTTACAATTAGATTATATTATAATGCATAATATATTTTATATACCAAAATAATATAGGTTCTACGTTTAGAAACAGATTTATTCCTCCGTATACTATATACTATATCGTTACTGCACATTTATTATGCGGTGTCTAATAATAAAATTATAATATGTAAGCGTGCAAAAACGCCTATTATCATTATTACTATCATTAAATTCGTTTTTTTTAGAAAACTTCACTTTGGTAGACGGTTGTAAGCTATGTATAATAATAACAATATTATAATTATTTTTACAATGCCCCTCAACACCGACGTTGTCTAAAAAAGTAATGTTACAAACATGACAGTGTGGTTTATTTGAATTCGCTGACTTGTTAATTACAAACAAATTAAATTCAAAACCATATAATTAACTTGTCGTATAATCTTATTTAGTATTATTATCATACTTAACATGTTCATTGGCCATCGTGCACGAATTTCACACAACCGCAGTCGGTTCTTAAAGGTTTTTTGTACTTTAATCCGAGGTGTAATAATATATATTTATAATAGTGTATATACATTTTATATATTACCTATACGTAAAAGATAATTTTTCTCTCTTGTTTTAACTATACGTCATTTTATATTATGATAATAATATAACTAGAGGAAATTGCGTTTATCCGGTCAAATCGTGGGGTTCAAGATTAATGATTCAGAGTCGGGACAAGTCAATAACAAAATAATATAATATACAGTAATAATGTAAATGGTCGTGGACATGTGTGTGTGTGTGTGTTTGTATGTGTGCTGTCTGTACCTATTCATTGCAGCACATGATTCTCGCATGTCTCCCTTAAAGCGAACGTTTGCTAAAAGTTTGTAAAGAAAAGTGTAGAAAAACTCATTGATCGTATAGTGGCATAATATAACCATGCATCATTCAACTAAACGCTACTACACTTGATTATGGTGAACGTCGACCAAATATCGTGATAATATTATATACGTATATACGTAATACCTATTACACCTACTCGCTGTCAAATGCTATATGATTTTTAAAATATTATGCAAATATTTCGTGGGTTCGATGTTAGACATTAATTAGCACCTGTGTGTACTACGAAATCCATAGCTATTTATCATGAAATCTCGTTCAGACGGAACTTTAGTGTTTCTGCAGTTATTTTGTCTAAACGCGTTCGATACGGTTTTCTTTTTCTTCCTCCAAACTCGTAACGTAGTTGCACGAAAAGCGGATTTCAGCGAAACTACACATACCGTATGTGTCGTATATAATGCAATAATGCGATTTCGTTCAAACAGTATGTATTATACCGTTTCAATATAAATTTTCCGATTCGACAGGATATACGCCGTACAATTCGCATCGTTTTATTAATATAAATTACCCCGTACACTATAATATACATATATATATATATATATATATATATATATATATATATATGTACTATAGGCATCTGTGTATTTAAATATAAAGCACCGCGGTACTTGCGCAACTGGACCGGATGATATAATTTACCTTAACTGCAGGGTCCGGCACTGGAACTGATCAAAAATTTACTGCAGTCAAGGCCAGAATTATTATGTTTTGTACTTCGGATGTGCTACTGGGTGTGCCTGTGTATAACTGTACACTGGATACATTAAATGTGGCATCAAAGAAAAATTATTATGTAATGTGCCGTTTGTTCCATAAACTTAAATAAAAAAGGTGTATTATTTATAGTGTTATTAGACGTCATAACGTTTTTAATTTTTCATGATCTTAAAAAGCAAAATAACGTTTAATGCAGTGTATACTGCAATATCCTTATGTAGTATAATATTATAATAACATTATAATATTAATATAATTCCCAGCAGACACAGATATTAACATAATAATAAATATTTATTATGAATCATATATGGTAAAAAAAAATCTGATTTATACACCCATCGAATAATGAGCGTATTAAAAACAAATGTTCTTTTTAATTTCTCAGTGAATAATATTATACCCTAATACTATATATAGTATACAGAGTATTAAATGCGATTATAATACATGTCAAACAGTACACACTGCAGCAAAACGATTTTACCTAAATGAGAAACCACAACATCGGGCAGAACCAATAAATGAATCAATTCCATATTTTGCTTTTTACAAAGCATTTTACAAGGTGCAAATACAATAAAAATGTATATGGGCCGCATTCTGATACACAGTTCGTGTACATACGAAAATAATTAAGTATTGTTTTATACATACCGTGTATTTCAGCATAATTTGACGTATATAATAACTTTTATTCGATTTAGTATTTTTTATTATTATTATTATTTTTTTGTTTAATAAATATTAAAACACTGTGTTATATTTATACAAATTTAATTATATTTTCAATAGTTTTAAAATAAATAAATAAAATAAAAACAAATTTATACTAAATCTAAATGGCTGATACTCATATAATATAGTCTTAATAGAGTACAAGCAAAAGTTAATCTTGATTTTGCCCATAATCTTATTGTTTGTACAAATTTAGTCATTTTTCGTTCAATAATGTTGATAGAAAACTCCTATTACATCTTTCCACTCTGGCACCTGCAGCAATGGCCAATTTGAAACATTACAGTTGAAATCTTGACTAAATTGGCATAATTGAAATGAAAAGTTTGATAAATTTAAAAATCCTAATGAAAAATCTCTCAAATATTTAGACAAAATATTTTACTATCAAAATTTTTCCAAAATAAACTACGTTTTCAATGTTTTTATTTTAACACAAAACAATAAAATAGAATTTTGTTGAATTTTGTTATGACCATTGTGCGGTACAAAATTTATTGGATTTATCCAATCGTACTGAAACACCCTGTATCTGCGCGCAGCGTATATCTCGTCGCTGAAGACGACATGTGGTGTAATGGTTGTTTGCGATAAATACTTGTGCGTGCATTACACACACATATGCATTATATATTGTTTATGATATCGTTGGAAAAGTTCTAAAACAGACAATAAAAGAGGACGTGTACGTACGGCAGTAACGATAAAACACAAACCTGCAGCAGCAGTGGCATATTATATGTTTGCGCAAAAAATACGCAGCTACGGAATTCCGTTTAGGTCTTTTAAAATATGTGTGTGAACACTAAGATACACATACATACACATACATACAGACACACATCAATACGCACACACACGCACGCACACTGGTGTACACAAGCCTTACACGGCCTCGTTTACGAGCGTAAGATTTATGGCGATGGATGACAGCAATCGTACGTATAGTGCTTTGGCTATACGCATCACACATCAGTATAAAATGATATGGTCTCCCGAAGACGTTCCATGTAATAATATCAATCTTCTCGCGCGAACAAAATCATCGTTATTCGACGACGAAGACGACTTTCATTGTTGCCTACATGGCAGTCCTCGTGTTTTGCGTATTTATTCGAAAATTATGAAAATCAAACTCGCGTGCAACGCCCCCCCCCTCCCACCGTGTATGATTGCAAGTGTAATAATTATTGACGTGTCAAGTCTCTCGTCTGCGTGTATACTGGCGTATTTATACATACGTATATATATATATATATATATATATATAATATGTATGTATTATACATTTATAACCATGCGCACAATCTCATATTGTCTTTATTATATATATATATGTATTGTTTGACCGTTCCCATTTCGTGAATACCTTTACCTATATATGTGTACGTGTGTACGCCATTACTAATTTTTTTTCAGCCCGTCACGCATTGTTTTCATCTCATAGTGGAATAATAAACACACACATCGCTTATTGGTATACATATGAGATGTGGTTTTCGTATAGCTGCTATATTTAAATAATTTCGATTGACGCGTAGGTATTATGACGCGAATGCTTACTATATTACATATACATACATATGGCATCTAATCGTGCTGAAACAATTGAATTTTTCAGACGAGCGGTGGTACTTTAAAAATATATAGACCTTGCCATTATACATTTATACGTTTATTACTACGCAATACGCTATAATATATATATATATATATAAGCTAAATAGGTATATACTATGTAAAATGTAGATATACTTGTAAACATATTTTGTGATATATACCTATACGCTGCAGTGAACAGTTCACGTAAACCGTCTCTATATATATACTCATATAATAATAATAATAATAATAGATATTTTTTTTTGCCCTCATCACACTGAGAAACCCTTTTATTAGTGATACAGCAGAAACTAATCTGAAATCTTAGATTTGAAATTTATTTAATTGATAAAAATATTACTGATATTATTGATAAAAAATCTAGATTTTACTGATTGATGTAATATTAAATGCATGTATAATTTTGTATGATTGTATTCAACTATATTCAATATATTAAGACATGGTGTGTAAAGGTATTTAATTAAGATAACGTATATAATCATTGATTCACAGTTTTATATTATATGGTGATTTTTTAAATAGTTTTAGTCCAGTTGGCATAAAATAACAGTTTATTTTAGTAAAATTTATTTGAGGTATTATTATATTGTTTTCGGAAAGTGTACTATAATTTATTATAATTTATAATTTTATTTATAAATATAATGTAGGTATTGAAAAGATTTGCTATAATATAAAAATTGAATGTAATGAGTATATTGAAATCTTTAAATAGTTGATAAGATGGATATAATTTTGGTTTTTTTAGAATTATTTTAATTACAGATTTCTGTACTATCAATAGTTAATCATTCGATGAAATACTCATACCACCCTATGCTATCATACCATATTGTATCATTGATTAAACTAGTGCGTAATATGTTACTTTAAGTACATCTTTGCACAAACATTTTCTTGCCGTTAGGTAGACATTATTTAGTTTTCATAATCTGGTTATGATGCTATTTATATAATATTTATTTCACATATATATTTTGACTGTAATATGTTGTTATATTATATTACAAATATTTTACCTATATAATATATTATATACCTACATCATACACTATACCCGTCACGCGTCGTCGTCGTTTATATGCGTGTGTGCAAGGCGTTGGAATCTCATGCAAGTCGGAATATTGTATTAAATATTATACATTATACATGTTGTACACATCGCCGCGGTAAACGATTTACTAAATGAATAATTATGCAAAAATATGCAAATTACAATCGGTTGGTGTGCAACCTATGTGTATATTATTATTATATGTACCGTAGCTATATATAATAATATTATGTATCGCAAATGTGCGTGTGTGTAGGCGATTGCCGCGCGCGAATAATGCGAGTATATTTCAAATCGATTGCGCGGATGATCCGATGTAATAATTACTATAATATGAGCACCCACCGGTAAACCTATACATTATAATGTTCGTGCCGGCTATATATAATACTTATCGACCCGAAATTTCGCATCACGAAATAGTTCCGCCACACAGGTGGCAATAATACGTCTATATACGTATAGAAAGATCGCACGCGAAAAAAGGTCGGTCCTGCTACATGCGGACGTATTACGTATATATATACTTTCAGACGCAACTTACATAATATTATTAACATTGTGTACACGGGTCGCGCATTAAATATTATAATGATCGTTTGCGACACGTAAATACACGGCGTACATGTATTTCAATAATTATCAGTGCGCGTGTAGGCGGTGGCGTTTCGTGTATAATTTTCTGTCGGAAAATAACTACCTATACTTAATAAACTCATTAAATACTTTATCGATTTCACACTTCTTAGCCCCAAGTTGCCGACCGATATTTCGTTACGGTTGTTGTCGGAGATACGATCGGTGCAACGGTCATTATGTATGTATTATACGCGCAAAAATATTCAGTCGCGCGTATAATCGTATGTACGACATAATTACTCTACACTACCGCACTTTATGTATATATATATATATATATATATATATATATATGTTTAGGATAATTAGGAGAAATCCTATTTTTAAATTGGTTGTGACATTTTTTTTCTCTCTCGCCCGAACTCGTGGTGGTAGTCATATTATTTGTATGTAATATTTATATATTATATAGTATAACATAATATAATATATGCTCTGTATACACAAACGCGTGAATTTGACAATGTTTGTAGCAATCACTAATTCACTGGTGCAAGAGTACTACGTATATCGCGCAACAAGAATTATATTTATAGATCATTATAATATATAGAATATATAAATCAACGGTTGATGACTTACGAACCGGTAGAGAAGACAAACATATAAGTGGACACGTCTTATTTCAAATATAGACCTACATTCATCAAATTTTAAAATAGCTTTTATGATACGATTAATAAAAAATAAAAATAAATATTTTACTTGATTCGTCCAACTCGAATTTCTTATATAGGTTTGTCTCATGAAAAAAAAAAAATTTCTCTTTACCTTGTTTATAAGTATATATGATCTTTATCCTCCGCGCGGACTCCAATAATAGTGATTTCTGACCGCTAATGATATAGAGCTGTCGCGTAATGCACAACAACAATATGTATGCATTTGTTCATTACAATATTATTTTCATCCGAGTTTTATGCTATGCGCAGGATGTACCATCGATTTTATCCACTCCTTTAGTAATTTAATTCACCTAGACCAAATTGCGTGCTTAATATTTCCCCGTCGAATTATTATAGTGTCAAAGAATTGAACGCACTGTCATCATATCATATAGGCATATAAGCCGCATATCAAGATATACGCGTAACTGCAGTCGAAATTATATTTTATAATAATATCATCTGCAACCATTGCACGTACTTGCGAGATTATTTGCATTTATAATATTTGAATAGAAGTATTTATAGAAAATGTGTATAACCCATCGTTGATATTGTAAATCGTATTGCTCATGCAGGTATAATGAGCGTCTAAACAATATCCATCGCAGCTGCAGTATAAAAAACAATATAATAAATTGTATAAAATTATAATATATACAGTCGTTAACTTCATGTCCTACCGTTGAAGTCTCTATATAACTGGTATATAATATTTTTTTATCATTCAGGTGCATATTAATAATATTAAATAATATATATATTACCTAGTATTACTCATCAACCCATATTTTTCGATATTTATATATTTGCTTCGAATAGCGATCGGCTTTCGCCCGGTCTTGCACAGAGCATTGAAATTTCAACTATCGGCAACTGCGCGAAAGCTGTAGTGTTGAGTTTATTATACTATATTTTTACTGTAGCTACTGTTTTGTTACTTTGAATAATAATATTGTAATCGGAAAAATAATCTGTGTCGAACTAAATCATTGTATTTTATATATATATATATATATGCGTCTTCCTATTATGTGATATTATACGTGTTGTCAATATTTATCAGAAGAAATCTTTGACTTGTTTATGTTTTCGATTTTAAAAAATAAAACACGTATTTAAATCGAGTACATATTAAAATATAACTTCTGAATAATACGAAGAACTAAAGAACTATAATGTATATATATATATATATATATATATATATATGCGTATCATACATATTATGTTAATATAAAATATTTGATGTTATAACCGAACAAATAAAAAGTATTAGGAATCGTAGTGTTACGTAAATATCGAATAGAAACGTGTTTGCGCGTATTATTTGCTGCTCAAACATCGCATAAGTGTTTTTTGGGGGAAAAAAATTGTATACATATCATACATTAAATATATTTTAAAACGACACATCATGTCCAATATGTGTATATGTATAATATGACCTAGACATAATATAAATATAATACGGCTCAGTAGGTATTTGCGCATTCACTATAAGCAGCGTAGATGTGTATATATATATATATATAACGTATAATAATGTACCTAAATGTCCTAAATCAATAAGTGATATATGTGTTATAACTTATAATGCATTTGAAAAAACCCGTTATTTTACCAACAGTTCTCTGCATGTACAGGCTGTGTCTGTCGGTTATCTTGCAGTTCGCATGGAAAAATATGGTTTTATATTATTATTATAGCTGCAACAGTTGCAGTTGCCTAAGTCGATATTTGCTATAATTTGTTACCATATTGTATTTTTAGACATTTATTTGTTGATTATTAGCACTCGCATCTATTGTACAAGTTAATATCGTTGTTATAGGTATAACTCGATATCGATGCGAGTATATAGGTACTATAATATAATAGGTAGTTTGTCGACATTTTCTTGTTTTTATTATATTATTATTATCATTAGTATTATAAATTGTACCTATACAGCTATATTTATTTTTACGATCGATTAAGGGTAATACAATAGTAACTACGATAATTCAGAAAAGCACATAAAGACTACACGAAGGAGATATCTATATAATAATGTATACACCGACCACCAATAGCACCTTGGAAATTATTTTCATCTCTATACATAATATATTCCATACTGTTGAGAAGATAATATCAAACACAGGATGGAATTTTATTATATATAGTATATATCAAGCTAAATGTTTTTTTTTTTTATTGATTAGCTTTTAGTGTATGACTATCACAGCTCGACAATATATAAATGTTTTATTTCGCATTAATATTACGTAGTATAAACTTTAGGTTGATAATTGTCTTGACAAATTATTATGTTACCGTGCGATGAGAACAAAGGCAAAAAAAGAATTCCGTCATTGTTTATTATTCTTGTCACTGCAATAGTGTGAGTTCATCACTTATACTTATGTCTTATTTTATAACGGTCTTATATAATTACACGAAATACATCCAGATAAGATTATTAAGTATAACGTATACATATTAATCCGATTACAATAAACGCCTTGTCCATATCATGCGCATGCTTAACTTATTAATATGTGTCCAATACCATAATAGTAGTAGAGTATAACATATATTATACATGTTGACATATGTATACGCGACCGGTTTATTGATTATTATTAATGATGTTAATTTATCATCAATAACCATAGTTATACATTGTTTTGATTATTCCATAGAAAAATATAGCTACACCTAAAATATCTATAAAACTTTATACTGCAAATATGTTTTATGAGAACGTATTGGTCTGCCGCTTAAGATGTTATATAGCCGTCATCTGGAGCTTAATTATCTTTACAGATATGTACAATATTATACAGAGTGTTTTAGAATGATTAAATAAATTATATCATACTGTACTACAATTACAACTTATTAAATAATTATTCTATTTTCAATAACTCAAATTCTCAAACATTAAATTGTGTTCTACTGTAAAAAAAAAAAAAAATTCAAATCAGTCATTTTGTTACATGGATTTTTAGAAAAATGTTGGAAGCTTAAAAGTATTATAAAGGTTTATTCGTTATTTTTTTAAGTTTTTTTCAATTTATAGAAATGTATACAATTATGTGTCGAATAATTTTATTAGATAACAATTATTACAATTAATTTATATAGAACCTTATCTAATCTTGATAAGAAGTATAATCATTTTAATTATTAAATTTCAATTTTCAAAAAGTTTAAAAGGCTATATTAAATTAATGACCAAATTTTAATAAGATATTGAAGTACAATGATTTTTCTAAAAATTCAATTTACAAAATAGTGATTATAATTTTTTCTTTTAATGGTTAAAAAAATTATCATACAATTATTAGCTATAGCCCAGTATAATATAACTAAAATAAAAAAAATTAAATATTATTATATTAATAAAATAAAGTCATTGCATTTGTCAAATCATCCTGAAATACCATGTATATTATTATAATCCAGACTCCAGTGATCTTTCTAACGAAGTATGTGGATTCAAATCGTATTGAAAACGATTTCTTCACGTTATTAGTGTCTAATATTGTAACGTTCGTGCATAGCGTATGCGTATAATATCATATGTATATTATATATATATATATGTACCCGTTTAAACGTATAATGTATATAATTGTGGTTGTGGCGACGAAGATGAGATGCGCCGCGTCGTTTCGAGCCGTGTTTGTGTGTAATTGCCTTGAAATTGCCGATCTTGTTTTCCCGGTGTTGGGCCTACGCACGTAATTATATTGATGATTATAATTGAATGTTACAGCTGTGTTTTTTATGTAAATAAGGAAAAATATATCATCATTTGAAATGTTCTGAAACATCAGTCTAAAGTTCTTAATATGAAAACCTATTTGCGTCAATATGTTATCGTGACATCTGCCGTGATGTACAACATTCAAAACTGCACACCATCCATCCGTCTCATAAAAAATTATAAAACGACAGTGCTTATTGTTTAAACCCATTTTACCTAATTTGAAATAGTAATAATTTTTTTTTTTTTTTAGTATACTTTACTTCTTCTATTTTTTATGATAGTGAAATAACACTTCTAACACGTAACATTGTACCATCCTGTATAAGTGCATATACATATCACGTTATATGTGAAGCATATACCTATACCACGGTATACGTTATATTAATGCTGTGGCTGAAAAAATATACATATTATATTGTAACACGTTCGGTATACTATGATATACTGTAGCAGAATATTACTACGAGTCCATTCATAGGAATATAACTTTTCGAACTTTATCTATAGCAAAATATTATAATCGATTTGTGTTTTAATCAATTTTGGAAATCTTTACATCTGAAGAGTTTAAACAATTTTTGTACGTTTTTTTTTTTTTTTATCAAATGAATTTCTGCTGTCACAGCGTCACAACTCATATAGTATAAGTATATAATATCTGCAATATAATCTTAGTGGTATAAAGGTTTAAATACAAATTTAAATCGTCATGAAATTCGATTTCATCTTTGCAAATTTGATCAGAACTCAATATAATATTATTATCGAATACTAGGTGATGCAAACAAAAACAGTTATATTTGTTGTAACGTTCAGTTGGTATGACAAAGTCCAATGTTCAATAGAAACTTTAACGGGGCGTAAATGTTTGCCTCGCCTCATATAGTCATATCTCCTTCTGTCTCATAAGTGCCGAGGCAAGTAAGCTGAAAAGTAATCTGAAAATATTGGCCCGACAAATAGTATATGAATTAACAGCGTTCGCCTTTTTTTTTTCACTTCCACCGAGACGATCTACCGAATGCTGTCTACACACCACAATATATCACCTCTCTCGGACATGAACGTCAATAATTTTTTTTTTTTTTTAATATTATTATTTTCATGTATGTGTATATCCTATGTATACACCATGGTGTGTCCCACGAGTGTAGTCGTTTTTTACGAAGTCAAAGATAAGGAAAATGAACTCCCACGTAAGTAAAACTACTACATGAAAAGCCTCTTGGCCGGTATCTTGTTTTCAAATAGGTATACAATATATGTATACGTTTTCGTATAGCAATTGTCAGTCGAAGTACACGAGAGCATGCTTATCAGATGAGTTTAAATCGTAATATTATCGTAAATCCTGTGTAAAAAATATCGTGTGTCACTAGAGTAATATACCATCTCATTATTTATTATTACATTTTTGTCTGAGTTTTGTGCCCGTTGGCTTTCCCGGCACCAAATAAATGTACGTTTCGTCATAGAAACTAATTTTAATATTTGTGTTTAAATTTTGTTTTTCATTTTTTATTACTTCTACGAATACATACGGATATTTTATTGTTCAAAAATAAAATCCCCTTTGCTCGAGACAACAACTGTGCCACGAGTTGGCCACCCTCACTCGACGGGTCGGTCACATCTCGGAGCTCGTCGTCAAAATTCAAGTCGTCGCATTGTATCGCTTTTTGTATGTGTATACATACATTATTACATATGATACAAAACAATCGAGTCTATAACAGCTTAATTACGACGACACGTACATTCGTTACATTTGTACATTCGTTTGTTTATTTTGGTTTTTTATTAGTGTTTTTTTAACTTTTTCAATTCCGTTTCGTTCGTACCATTATTTGCGGCGTAGCTGCAGCCCGACCCCGCGCCCTCCGACCATCACCACACCTTATTGGTTTACAAGACATAATATGTACGTGATGTGATGTGCCGTGAAGACACTCCCGGGAATTTCAATTGGATAACCCATTTTTTTCTCCCTCATAATCGCTCACGTTTCGGCCAAACGATACCGGGCACGTCGCTGTACAGCTACCGGAATTTTCGGCTCGCGTACGTACCTACTTCGTTTTAAATCGTAAAATTGCGTCTATAATTTCCAATTAGAAATTGGACGATAAAAAAAAAACGGCGCACATAATACACCACAACCGTTGGTGTGTTCGATGTGTTGTCGAAAATATCGATACGGTAAATTGTATCCATTTCATTCATATATTATATCCTACTTGGTGATCGCAACAAAAAAATAATTGTCACGCCGGATGTCATCATCAACGCGTCATTGCGTTAAAAAACGAGTATAGGTTTTCATAGTAAAAACATATAGTCAATATCGTTGTAATAATATCAACTGATTCTTTTGGTTTCATTAAAATGTTTACACAACAATACAACATACACCTACCACGATTTTGAATATGAATTGATGAGTGCGACATCCGCCGTGACAATTCAACATGACCCCCAGCAATAAAACACAAATTCATGTTAAAAGTACACTTTAAACAAAATTGTCTGTATCATCGAGTAGAGAGTGCAATAATATTGTTATTACGTTTTTCGATTTTTTTTTCCCCCCGTTTTCCGCAGTAATACGAGTATACACAATGCATAGAAAATTTGATGCTTAAACAACATCTGTGACTAAATATTCGCATGCGTACCTCAGGGTTGAATGACATTTGACAACTCTGTATATATAATTTGAATCACACACAGACACAGTTCATCGTAAATCTAAACGCGATAGTATGATCTCTCCGATGATGCGTGATAAAATATAATATTATACACTATCGCTTGAACGCGTTTTATGTGGTTTTCAAATTGCCGGTGCGGATAAGTCGATTTGTTTTTTCAGTATACAGGAGTGTAATTTCAGTAGATATATTAAATTATACATGTGATTCACATTTCATAATAAATAATGACAATATTCTATTACAGTTAATGGTTGTACATACTTGAATATACATATATATAATATGTGTGTACATAATTGTAATAATGCGTGTAAAACATCATAGTCCATAGTTTATGACTGACGATATTTGTTTTCCTCATATGATCATATATATACATAAGCACAAATGATACCTCCACCACCACACTTATTTGTAGATACATATAATATATGATGTATAATAAACACTCGCGCACTGGCCGTAAAATATAAAAAATATATATATTAAATGGGTAATATATAATTATTCATTCTCATATTATATTATTTATACGTTTACATGCCTGCGTACACATTCTTTAGGTGTATAATATTCTATATCGGTAGCCTTTTTTTTTTTTTTGACGTATTTATGCGCGTATTATGTTTGGTACTAATAAATTAATAAACGAAGTGAATACTATAATCGAAGGCTTGTACATACATAGCCACTTATTTGAATATCACTATAAATTTGCTTTTGAAATAATTATATATATGGAGCTGTGAAAAATAAATGGAAGAAGAGAGCGAGTGATAGCGAGAAAAAGAAGAAGACAAAGGAGGAAGAAGAGTAAAAGAGAAGAGTATAAATGGAACCCCCCATATTTTCCAAGACGTATTTATTGCAGCGTTTTTATAACACGATAGACGTGGTAATTACGACGTATTAAAATCCCATTATCTAAATATTTATATTATGTTATTATATTTTAAAGTTTAATTTCGCATACCTGTGTAACGTTTCACAAAACGAATCCGGTCCTCATCAGCTGATATAAGTTTAAACCAGCGATATATCGCAGGAATTAAAAAAAAAAATAATGTAACCAAGTGCCTATACGTAAATATGAATAACTAATTATAATGATCTTACGCTTAAATGTTTAACCACAAAAAAATTTAAATACATATTAATATGTTATTTATTAAGCAGGTAGTTACTTTATACCTTTATACGTATACATATTGTTATATACAATTGCATATAGTAATTATTTATGTACATCGCTGTGTAATATATATTATAATCGCACGTCAATGTAATTATTTTGCCCTAAGCATTGCGTAAAACGATCTTAACGATGACTTGTGCGGATTACCTGCAGCAAAACATTTTGACGTATAGGAGTTATCAGATTATCGAAAACTTATTCTGAAACATTAGTGTACATAATTCGTTTTCAGTGATTTTAATTCCGCACAACAAATTGTAGTGCACAATTTGTAAGTCCTCAATAAATAAAACGCTCTTTAATAATCCTTTGTAGTATACATTTTTTATGTCTCGTTACATTTGCTAATAGACTTTTGTCCTATATTTTATAATTATTTGTTTTTTTAATATATTACAAGTACAGAACGTTTGACCTCGAGGTTAGGTTCCTGGAAAACATAACGTTAACCGAAAAAACGTTAAGTGAAACTCTTTTTACATGCACTTTATTATAATTTATAATGGGTTTCTGTCAATCAATACCAATGTATTTATGTATTATTATAGTTATTTTAATTGTACTTTGCACGATTTAATAATTTTATGTATACATTATTAATTATTTGTATTGAATTATATATTATACTAAAATCAACAAAAACTTATCATTAGATTTACATAGGTACGTATTTAAAATTGATTTATTAAAAAATAAGTCTAGTGTTGACTATAGTTGATTTATTACATTTTTCTTATCATATAATATAATTCTCGGTAACACTACGTTAATCTACTCCAAGCATTTCGCTCAACCTGCGAACATCTTTCATGATTTAGATCTTCATAAATTTATTATTTGAAAGTCCTCTTTAAACTTTAGATAATCCTAATATCGTAAGTACTTTTTCATTCGGTTTCTCACTTTCTTCCTCTTGAACTTTGTCGTAATGTTGATTACAATTTAATTCTAGTAAATCTTCATTACCTAGTTTTTCCTCATAAGAAGAAATCACTTCATCGATATAATTTTTTTTGATAAACACATGTACCTATTATAAACGACGTTATACTTAATTCGTTGTAGTGTTAAACAAAACATAAGGACATAAACTTCTACAAATCAATAGTGAAATAACGCTAAATGAGGCGATCTTAAATAAGAATTTACTGTATCTGCATAGTAAACATACATCTATGATAAAACTAACTTTACTTTATCTATTTTATTTATTAGCAATATTTTGGCGCGCATTATGGATGTAGTCTTATCGAGCAACATGCTGGACTTGATTAAAAATTTTGGAACTTTAACCAACTACAGTTTTTAAATACTAGTATGTAAATATCATAAAAATGGTGGGTGAATGAATGAAACTACGACAAGTATGCGTATACACTGGGTTTATTATATACACAATGAATATAAGTTCCCGCGCCGCCAAATCTACTTGCGGAGGAAAATGGTTATTATGTTAAAATTGAATTGTGACCTGATGTTTACACTTAAGACCACTGCAGAAATATCATCCTTATATGCATATTAAGTTTGTCACGCTTACAGTACATACTCATTAAGAAATGTGTGTTCAAGTATAAGAACTCATCATTTTAAAATCTCTTATTCGTCTTAAGTCCCTGACGGTTCACATGCAAAAACGAGTAGATGGCGTACAACATTCCGACAATAATTATTTGAATGCATTATTCATATTATACTACGACTATATGCGTTTTAATGAAATCGAGCGATTCTGTACTTGCTCGACCATACATGATGCGTGTTATATATATATATATATATGAGTATTATATTCTATATTATACTAATTCAATCTAACCGTCGCGCGTCGTACTCGTATTTACTGTAGCGCATATCGCGTTTTAATCGGATTTTCTCATAATGAAAACGGCTTATATATTTTATTACTATTACAGTTTTTTATTTCTTCTCGTAAAACGCTAATCTAGAGAACTGCAGTATTTGATCACTAGATTTTCTTTAATATCCTCGGGCTCCTCGATTCTCTCTCTCTCTCTTTATACTTCCTTATCACTTACAGTGAACGGGAGTTCACGCATATATATTATAAATGAACACGGTTGGCTTAAGTATTTGTTTGTGTGTGTGTGTGTGCTGTTTTTTTTTTTTTTTGTACTTATCTACTTACCGTGACACGATTTAGGTATAGGTACCTCATCGTGGAGAACGTCGTGGGAAACGACGATTTAATTACAGACGCACACGACGAATATGTAGGTACGCACAGACCACTATATAAACCTAACCCGATGCGAAACATGCCAGGGCTGAAAAAATAAGAACCATTATTGAATTATGGCTATGCGATTTACTTATACACCATACGTTGTAACGTCCGTGGCCGTCGTTCAACGCGCGCGAAGTTTATTTTATTTATTTGTGATCAACCTGGAAACATAATAAACATTTATAGTGTTATGCACATCAGCGCTCACGCCGCGCCGAGACGATAGTGCGCTCTTTTCAACCTTAAACTCTTTGTGTACAATTATTATTGCTCTAATCTAAAATAGTAAAATATCCACCGGACGAAGCCGGACAATATTCAGCTAGTATGATTGTGTACATTAAGTATACCAGTATACGTCATGTGCATTCAACTTTCTTCTATCAATACATATTAAGTATCGAATGATAAATAAAAAAATAAGACAATATCATTGTTCACGTTGAAACTTATAAATTTCTTAATATAGTATTGCTTATACGTGGAATAAAAGTTTATATTATAACATATTATGTTATATCGATCTATTTGAATGAATTGTACTTATACGCGGCACACTACAGAACTATCAAGTAACAAATTAAAATGAAATTCGTTGATTTGTCATATCTTTATTTGTGGTTTAAACAGTATTGACGTTCCTGCAGGCTTTTGAGACCCATGGATGTTTTTTTTAATCATGTTAAGAGAGCTTAAAGATTTTAGAATCGTTTCAGTTATAATATAGTGTAATAGAACTAGTAATAATACTAGTAATCGATCGATCAGCGCGGGCAGCAGGTAATAATACTACTGACGATTTGTTGCGTTTTGCGGTGAACGCATGCGCTCGCTAAACACTTTCTGCAGCAAACCGCTGTGAGATCGTGCGATTCGTTGTCGTCGTCGTCTTAACTTATAATCAATCGATCCACTGTGATGTATGTATACTTAATATGTATATTTAATAATAACATATTGTGGACACGTATCGTGTATATGGAATATGTACGCATAAGACTTACACGCTAAAACCGAATATTATAATAATAATATGTAACGCGTGCGTGTTTTAATGATATAGGTACACGCATACATCCGGCATATATCTGCAGGTAGTATGTGTATATGTATATTATATTAAATATTAATATTGTAATCGTATGGTCGATCGATACGTATATGTATATACGTATTTATATATATATTGATGCGGTGGTCGGCGGCAAACTGCACTGAGCCTCGCAAAAACACGATCGGAAAAATGAAAACTGATTAAAAAAAAAAAAAAAAAACGATATAGGTACAGGAACATTGCAACCGATGGTCTAATTATATATTACAAGTGTGTACACGCCACCGCCGCAGCGTTATTCTGCGCCCGACAATTAAACGCATAAAGGGCTACATAAACATATACCGCGCGCGTATAAGAGCATATAATATATTACATATATATTTATCTATAATGCTTGTGTATAGTACGTGTATAGAAATGATTACTATTAGGATCGTTTAGAGATTTTTATCCATCATCCGGACGCAATCGTGTGCCGGATCGTCGTACTACTATATATAATATTATACGCTGCCTGCTGTACACACGAGCTTTGGGGCCTCGCTCGGCGTGAAACGCGTATGTTACCGTACACAACAACAATAGCACAATAATAATATACATATAACTCATTTGCATTTAGTATACTGGACAGATTTTCGTTATAATATTATTTTTACCGTCGTGATTATTATTTTTGTTTTTTTTTTCTTCCACTGCGGAATCGAATTTTGACTAATTACATCCAGCATAATATCAGCGAGAACCATATTATAGGTATATGTTGGCCGCGCGTACAGAGGGACCACCGCGGTTATTCCCTCTAGGCCCCACGCCGTTCGCAATAGCTACATTACGATCTACGAGTATGTACAGCCGTCATTATTGTCCGACCATCATTCGATTCCTAATGCGATCTCGTCTAGTATATTTTTATTTTTTCATTTCACTTCCATTAATTATCAGTTATATGCCCGTCACATTCTGAAAATCCTCACGCCTCCGGTCCCCGCCGATCGTTATAGTATTATAATGTACTCTCATACACACACGTTTATGCCTGCACTGCTGCTGCAATGTCTCTCAGAACGGGTGTTGTAAATATAACGCGTATAGTCACGCGCCCGAAAAACATAATCGCCGGACAACACACACACACACACACACATACACACACAAATCTTGAGACATTCAGGTGTTATTATGTTAATAACAACGGATTCATTACGATTTGAAGCATAGACGGTATATTATTATTATTATTAGAGGAGGGGCGAATCAGTCGAAAAAAATAATGGAAAAAACACCGCGAATTGATAAGTAACAATTACAAGGTAATAAATTTTATTATCTATGTATTATAATATATTATATAGGTAGTAGCCACATTTGGTATCGATTCGTAACTAAAGATCTGTGTAATATTTTTAATTAAATAGTACTAAGAAAAACATAATATACATAATACAAACGAACGGTGTTTTTGATTAAATAATTAATGATTGTGCTTTGATAATAATTCAACTTCTGTAGTGTTACGAATGTCTTTAGATTAAATCAATGATATTCCATTACATTTAAAAATATATATTTATTTTTTGCTTTAGGTAGTTTATACGATGGTACACCATCACATAATAGTCGAATACAATACTTATATAGGGTTCTGATAAAAAAATAAAATAAACTTGCGTTATATATTCGATAAAAACTAAGGTTAAATATATTGTTTAAATGTGCCAAATATTTAAAAACGGTTTATTCTTAAAATTTTTTCAAAAAAATAGATTTGATAGAAGGAGTTTCTCCAGTTTAATTTTTGATTTTCCTTGCACTTGGCACCATTTTTCATTTTTTTTCCATAAGGATACCACTATAACATTACCTACTCCTATATTACAACATATACTTATATAGAAAACTTTAAATGGATTTTTATCAGCGGACAAAAACTTCATTACGCAAAATAAAGACATTAAAATTGCAAGGTTTTGCAGGGTTTGGCCGCGATGGCAAAGCGATGTTCAAAAAACTCATTATAGCCGATCCGGTACCTCTTGGGTCATCTAACAAGGATCGCACTAGATGCACTGGGTCCAAGCTCGTTTTGAGAATTTGTGTACAATCGTCAACAATGCAAAATCGTTTCACCCGTTTGAATTCGACAGTTCGGTAATCGCATAATCATCGCTGTAGAGTGAATGTAACCGTATTGCATCTCTGCACGTCCTCAGACCGAATAATATCAGTCCCATTAAAGGCATTCCTCCGTCAACGTGTTTACAACCGACTGATAAGGAAACGATATATGTCATTGTAAACGTGCGTATATATACGTACAACACGAAGCAATAAAAATAATTATTATTCTTGATAGTAACCCAACGTATACGTAAACCTATACGGTTAACATTCCATAACGTAAACTATTTTTTGCAAATTGTCACGTCACCTGCGTGGTCTACACTTCTACAGCAAATATCACCAGTCGATAAATTATGATAAATAGTTCTCCCATTTTTCGAACCTGTGGAATCGCAATTTTCCACCAAACACATCATTTCAGACAGCTCAAGATCAAAATGTTTACAAGGTTCCTGATAGCCTTCTTAGATGCGGTACTTAGATCATCTACAAAATTAAAATATTAATTTAATTTTATAAAAAAAAAAAATCAACCTTATTTAAGGGGAAAAAACAAAATGTACCTAAATATAGTATTGTAAATTTTTTTAATGTAAAAATGAATGACCTATGTTACCGATGTCAAATAAAAGATCAATATATAAAAAAAAATCAATAAATAAATAATTAACTGCGAAAACATTGCTGGGAAAATATGTGTAATGATGAGTATTAGGACATTAGGTATTTGTAAAACTCTAGTATAGCAATATAGATATCGTAATAAGTACCTAATATTGTAACGGTTCCTGTCCGCAGAAGCACGAGCTGGAAATGGTTTATATACAGTGCGAATAGTGTGAGTATATTATGTAATACGATTATTATATTATCACTCTGTTGTACTGAGTATGGATTTTACGGGGCGAAGAGATAGCGATCAAGAAGATATCACACGTATGTTGTCCTTTCAAAGACACGCGGTGTCCACTACACGCGCGCGTCGAATATATTTGCATATTATCGTACATTTATATTATGAGCCCAACGTTCTGATTAACATTAATCCTACTTATAGACGTCGTGACACAGAAATATAACAAAACAATATGTATCTTATGTAGATATACATCAAGATATTTGTGGTGTATCAGTGGTGTAGTATATTATACTTTATAATATTCACGACGAAAAAATAAAAATAATAACACTGGCTCAGGTATATACGCGTATATTGTTCGAGAAACTTCGGAGCCATAATAGGTACAATGTAAAATATTGCACGTCGTTGCGACGCGATTGTGTTGCGGTACATTTTGAATGTTATCATAACCGCTACGTCTCCATTTATATTTTCCCAGTTGTGCCGCAGCTACAGTTATAAATCACGAATTTTGTTCATTTTTCCCTGTGACCTTTGCGCACATTTGAAACTACGTGTGTGAGAAATACCGTGTGACGCGTGTCAACGAGTTTCCACATGCTCCAAAGGAGGTGTTTTACGTCGAAATCGCATGCAATGGATGCAATAAATAGAAACAAAAATATCTGAATTAATTATTCCGGTGATCGATTCGATTCGATTTCAATCATCCTTACAAAATACTAACAATAATGTTCTGAAAACAAAATGGTGTACCTAAATAGCTGTAGATAAAAACATGATGTGTTAATCAGCTCTATAATTTGCATTTATCTGTGCATGGTGCATCACTATAAAAACATTATCAAACAAATTTTGCTTCCAATACTTTTTTTTTTTAATATTCAAAAATAAAAATAATAGATGTAAACATTCATGGAGAATATAATATGTATAATATACATTTATCGATTTATCGATCATTTATCTCTTTTAAGAATTGATAACTATTTGTTCAGAATATTTTTTTGATTTTCATCATAAATGTATTGTGTATTAATACTATTATTATTGATTGAAGTAGCAATGTACTTTTTAATTTTGAATAATTTTGTTTAATTCAGTGGAAATTCTGCTTGGACATATTATATATATATATATTAATTATGAATTTAATTTAATGTTTTTAAGCAGCTATATGATAATTTTTTAAACATTTATTACTTGGAATCGAATGTGGTTTTTTAAATCATTTTAGGGGTGTAGAGTTTGCGTAATATACCATATATATTATATAAACTATTAACAACTAATATAATATGTTGAATACTATACAGTTATAAATAAACAAAAATATATATAAACATAATTTAACTTAGTAATGGGTTTGATAGCATTGTGAAAAATGCATGTTTTCAAGACAAAATGTACAAGTACATGTTTATGTATATACAAATCAACTGGTACAATGCATAATTATATTATATAATTTTAATATGTATTCATAATTTATTATTGGCATCGATAAATTTGAAAACGGCGGATGCAAGTATAGTAAAAGTATATACATATTATGTATCATACGTATAAATTATATTTCAGCAGTGCAATCTACATTCTATCAAATTAATAAATTGTTTGTTTCGAGAGACGCGTCTAATCGTAAATACTACTTATCAAAAGACGTTTAATAATAATACGGTAGGTATATATGACTACGTTTCTCGAAGTATGCGAAATGTTTTGACCTAACCTGATTATTAGAATAAGGAAAGGATAAATCCTTATACTTGTGTATTATATTGTTATTCGAATATTTTCGTTTTACTTTAAGGAACATTTTTATTTTTTTGTTTATGGTTTTATTTTGCGGTAACCATAACCGCGGATTAATAAAGTCAAATATTCTGCACAAAATGTTCAATGAAGATGTGATAATAATATTATTTTCGGCCCCAAAAAACGTTTACGAATCAATATACGATATATTCCGATATATACGATTATGCCGATATTATTGAGAATTCAAGTTGGAAATATAATTTCATGACAAAGTTTAAGAGTATCTATGATTTATTGTGCTTACGAAGTGGAACTTTTCTCAAATAATGCATGATAAGTAATTAGCTTTATTGTTTTGGTAAACCATGAATAATAAGTTTGATTATTACGACATTGATTTCCCCGTTGTTGTTTAATTAGTACCTAATTAATTTAATTTGTATTTTATGATTAAGTATTTCTTTGTGTAATTGCAGGATCATGATGAAATATGTATTATGTTTACTTGATCGTGTACAATCGCCCAGGATTTGGTGTGATTTGTTCTATTATTTTTTGGTGTCATTAATCATTGTCAAACTTTATAATAATTTATGTTTACATTCTTGGAAACAAGCGTTGGTTGTTAGACACACACATCGCAGTGTGCTTCTCTGTTTCGTTCACGTACCTACCTAGATGTGTATACATATAATAAAATATTATAATATCTTATTATACATATATATGTTGACCTGTTAATTAGGTATTCAAACTAAACAGGTAATTTGAGTGTAAATGATAATAGTTTGTGTAAAACAGCAATAAAGTAAAATTCAACTTGTAGGTAATTATATTTGTTCGTCGTAAATATTTAAGTAGGTACGAAAAAATTGTACAAAATCCCACGCCGCCGAAGAGAACCAGTTTTCACTACGCCCGACATAGTTCAAAAACATTTTCAGAAAACCGCGGTAGATGAACACATCTCGCGGTTGATGCCGTCAAAAAAAAAAAATATATATATATATATATTATAGTAGTACTGATTATTTGCCCGTAAAAATAAATAAAAAATAATAATTAAGCACGTTTGAAATTATCAGATAATACATAATTAATAGTTGTGTGCGAACTACAACGGAGAATAATGAATTTAGTCTACTAATTTGTACCATCGTATGAGAAATTTTAATATGTTTGTATTTCGTAAATTTAATTAAGCAAACTGCACTTTGTGCGTATTAATAATAATAGAATTTTTTGCCGATTGCTGCGATTCCCTGTGGCCTGTGGGAATATATTATATGGTATTAATTATACGTGGACTATAAGCGGTTGTTCGTTTTCGTTATAATTACATAATTATATCAATTTAATAAACTATATAATACATGCATGTACCTACTTACTCTGCGGTATAATTTTATTATATGTGTTTATGTTGTTTTATTAATTTTTCACTCGAGTCCCGGAATATTAGTGACCGGCTGTTCGTTTTAAACGCAAAACCATTATATTTAGTTGTACCTTTTTAGATTTTGACGTTTTATAACATTTCGTAAACGGATACTTTTATAATTAAAAAAAAATTAATATCATGTGTTTTATTGATACGTCGTATAGGTTTATATAGAGGAAATATAAAATACACGAAATCGTTTTAAATTCTTATCGGTTATGATGTGTAATAATGCTAAACTAATTTCCTCAGTGAAATGTGAGAATATTGCGGTCATTCAAAATAATAAGTTTTTCTATTTTTTTTTTTTTTATTATTATTATTTTATTATTACCGTAAATTTATTTTATGGCATATTGTAGTGGTGGCAAATTTAATTATAAAACCTGACACGTGTGACCCGCACAACTGTTGCGCATTTGGACACATCGTGTTGACGGGTAAGTATATAGATACCTATTTATAGGTACCTAACCCATTCGAATATTATCGATTTTGACGTACACGCGCATACTGCGGATCTGATTGAAATCCATCTCACACGGTTTGATAGTAACGTTATTCGTTTTACCGCGTGTTACATTTCACATAAACCCAAAAACGGTTATAACATGGTAAATATTTTTAATAGTTGTACCGCGCCGGTCGAGTGGGCGAAAAATAAAAGGTGTCGGAGTTTTGAGGATTTTCACACAGCTCGTCCGGAGTTCACCCCGAGGTCAACGGCGTGTAAAAAACAGAAGAGAAAAAAATCTCTTTTTCTCTCTCCCTCTTTGTCATCGTCTCGATATCGTGTATTTTTTCCCTCTTCTTCTTCTTCTTCTCGTGTGTCTCTATGTATTCGCTCTTCTTCGTCCTTTTCCATATTTTCAACTTATAAATCGAACTGGCATATGGCAATTTGTCTGCCAATAGGCATGCGGTTTATGCAAATCGGTGCGGCCTGTATATAGTAATATTATAAGTGCACCCGGCATACCATAATTAAATTATTAAAAAGCAATCTGTTCGGCTGTTGGTCAAACACTCCGAAGTTTATATTGCTCCGGTGAATTGCGATGTGCTCTTTCACCATTGTTATATATTATTCATAATATATATACATACATATAGTTATTTACTCGTGTTAACTGCGGTGCATACCACATAATCATAATAAACCACATGATATAATGCATTACGGTTATTATAATTCCGCATTGAAAATAAAACACGATAGTGACGTTTATAATATGTGTGCTTATAATATAGGTACATATATATATGTAAGTTACGTCACACATAATATAATTTATATAAAAATATATATATGTATACAGGGTCATTCAAATTTAATAAGTTACAAACAACGTATATAACAACTTTATGGTGTTGAAAACTAGCTGTAACCTTAATTTTCAATAGACCCGCATACAGCAAATATATATATATATATATATATATATTATTACAACATTATGTTATTTATTTATGTAGATCAGTCTTGGATTTACGCGTACATAGAGTAATGTACGTATTTTAGAACACAACTAAAATCGTTTAATACGTCGACGCAAAGGGACCGCTGATGAAAACCATCAGTGTTGATAAATATGTATATACCTACCTATATAGATATAATATACGTTTGGTATGTTCTATTATAGTATTATATTATTGTGAAATGAAATTTAACATAACATGTTTCTGTAATTGAACAATTGTTGTTTACACCATATTCTATAGTAAATTATATAATAATATATAGGTACCTATACATAAACATATAATGTACCTACCTACAACAAAATATATTTGTATGATTTGTTGAACACGATTAAGCTTATATGGAAAAAAAATACTACTATTAGATACTGTTTTTTTTTTTTATAATTCGATTTAAAAATAATAGTATGTAGACATATATTAGTGTAGTATATCATCTCGTTAACTATTTGCACACACAGGCATTTTATACAATAATTTTTATGCGCATATTTAAGTTTAGAAACAAATTTTACTAAAATAATTCCAACCGTTATTGATTTATTTATTAACCGATAATCATAGTGAATGAAATCTTCACTATATAACTAACTATATATATACTAACTATATTTACTATACTCGTATAATCGGTATATTATACCATAATATGATATTTCACTATTAATATTATAGACACTATTTTCCGACGATGTATAACTTCTCTTGCAATGGTATAAAAAATTGTCAATGTTGAGCCCTAGCCTCTTGCAATTTAGTGCAATGTTCATACTTATACTTTATACTTACTGCAGTCTATGACGTGTGACACACTAATGCGCATATACACGGTATGTTCCGCGTATTTCATGTGAAAATTAGAATATTTTCCCAAATTTATTTCATCGTAAAACTATGTACTTTATCATGTCTTCGTAATACATCTTGTACGACGTATAGTTGTATACATATACTGTACATGGTATAATATAGTATTACATACATTACGGGTTCGGGTCATATGCGTATAGTGTAACGTAATAGTCACAATTTATATTAGTACATATTACTATACTAAATATAGGTCGCACGTTTTGTGTGTCGCGAATAATTTCGGTATACACCTCGCGGACGGAACTTCGCAACGCGTATGCACAATCGACCCGACGACGGTTCGTTGCTCTGAAGGTGCAGGTACATACGAAACCTCATGATATTTTCGCACTCTCATCCCGCTCGGATGTTGCATAATTGTGTTTAGACATCTACCAAAACGTGTAATGATGAATAATATAATAATAAATAATAATGAGTTGTTCCACATGTGCCGATTGTTGCGCAGCAGCAGCTTGATCGTCGTGATCCGGCCTGGACCTGCGCCGTCCCGGCACCTCCGAGCTGCTGTGTTGATGGATGATAAACACATGGGAAAAAAAATAAAAATAAAACCGTTGCGAACGCGGCTGATCAAACGTACTGGTCTCTTACGTTGTCTATACGTCGTCGTCGCGATGGTTTTATTGTATTTATATTTATAATTCCAATTCGTATACCAATATGCTCGCCGTACCGTGAACAATTTATTTACGCGAAAACTGTTAAAATCTGCACTGGAAACGCGTGCGATGATTTGCGTTATGTACGTTGTAATACAACGACATTTATTGTGACGTGTTTACACGTAGAAAACATTACATACTATTATATTATTCGTAGACGCCTATTCGTTTCGCTCCGACTTCGTCGACCGACCGCGTAGCTTATGCGCTGTCAGAGTGTGTAATACCGAGTGGAGCAGTGGGTTCTAACAAATTTTAATTGACGTTTATTAATCAACAGTATTAGAAACAGACTGTATTTTATTTAGCATAAAGATTATATTTAATTGTTATTGACAAAATCTCAACCTATAACAATTACATTACTTAAGTGGCCACATTAATTTTGTGTATACAGTTTTTTCATGCTGTCCATAATTCTTTGGGATATGCACATTGATGGCTATAATTTGTTTTTTCAGCTATAATAGTGTATGCTGCTTATCATTAAATACTTAAGATTATTTAAAAAAAAAACTCCACAAAAAGAAATCTGGAGAACATGGTGGCCAGGCAATTGCGCGAAATCATACGATTCGGATCACCTTTTTTATGCGCAAAAATGCATTCATTCACAAGCCATGTATCCAAGATTATTGGCAAAGTAAAACTAAATATCACACGAACCTTTATTACCAAACCACAGCACTCTTTAAATGGTCAGAACCCACAGTCTCAACCTGTATAATCGTGGTTGGGGTGCGCGAAAACGTTCGTTTGTCCATGGACTTATATACTGTATAGACACGTATATAGTTATCCGACACAAAAATAAATAATTAAACGCCTTATATCTGAGCATATCACGTAGTCTGTGCGTTTGTAATTTTAGTTTTCGATATAATATATACATACAATAGATCGAGGACACTGCCGCGTAATATAGCGCACTTTATGCGTTACGTATGTGCAAAAAACATCTTGAAAATCTGTTAAACTTTCTTTTTTTTAAATATATACATTGCGATACAAATTGCGAGAAAGATGAGAACGAGATTCAACCGCACGTATGATATATATTTTCTGAGAAACATTCGGATATACGTCAATTGTTTGCAGCGTTGAACTCGACAGTACTACTGCAGCTGCGGCATGTCTTTTCTGCATTTCTGCGTCACTGGCTTAAGTTATTATGCTGCTCTACTGAAGTGCACCTAGTTTTAAGGCAATAATATATATGTATCATCTGTGTGGGTGAATACGATTGGACGAAAAAGTCGATTTTTTGGCTAATTTGAAAGCTTATCTTCAGACCGAGCGTTATCTTTCATAGCAAAGCGAAGAAAAATAATATAATATATTGTATACTTTTTTTACGGACCATACTAACTATTGGGTTTTGATGTATTTATTTAATTTTTATTTTACAATATACTAAATGTATAAAAGTTTCATTACGTTACATTTTTTTACAAATGTACAATAGTTTAAACTAACGGTAACGACAAGTTGTGCCGTGGTTTTATACGGGTTCGGGGAGGTATTATTATTCCTTCGGCGGTTTTGTTCAGTCTGCAGTTACGGAAGTTAGATTAACTTACTTAGCAATAGGCACAAACGTGAATATTTTCGTTTTTTTTTTTTTTTTATTTGTTGTGCTGAAGAAATAAGTTTTCAAAATGAAAAGTACTCTAAACATTTTATAGTTGTTTAGGTCTTGTTCAATTAATCTTGAAGAAAACGAAATGCGTGTTACACACATTCGCATAACTTACTAACGAATGTATTATTAATTTACCGTCTGACGGACAGTAATCTGTGTAGTAATTGCACTAATCGAAATGGTGCGGGGGCGCAAGAAGGTGTTAGAACTTGCTTTCATGCATATCATAGTAAATCTGTAAATGTTTTAATTTGTTGGTAAAATATCGTGGTTTATTCGCTACATTTATATCGAAACGAAACGGGTCACGTATAGTTCACATACACCGACTGTGTACATTTATACTCGTTGTTGCGCGTAATAATACGTGATACAATTATATCGTTTTACGTGTGCAGGAATTAACGGCATTCGTCGTCATCGCGTCATTGTCATCGTTATTACGACAGCGCTGTTTATATTGTTTTATTTTCTATAGATAGATACTTCCGGTCGCTATACCGGTCGTTGACGGGTAATATCTGCCGTAAACGAGTGGCTGTGTCTTTAATCGTTAATTTTTTTATTTATTAAATTGTTTTTTGTTTTACTGCATGAACTGTTTGATCGCAGTCCACGTCTCTTGAAATAATTAATAATATAATAATAGTTATTATTATTATTGTTACCTCGTGTACATTAACGATCAACATCAATGATGCTTGTTTGATATGGAAAAAAGTTTTGTATTTATAATCATATATGCAGTCCATACATAAAAATAACATTTATTTAACCAATAATTTATTTGGTTCAATGCGGATGTTTCTGTGAATAAGGCCTAGATTATTCTCGCGGAGTCTTGCACCGAACGCAGCAGTACAGTTTGAGTACCACTATAATAATATACACAAGTACCTGTGTATGTACGTATGTCCTTTCATGCACGTAAACACACGTATGTTGTTATGCATATACATTAAAACGTTCGGACCACCGGGATGGGGTTTCTATTATTTATTTTAACTTATCCACCGTTAATACAATATATAATACGAATATATACATATTATACTGATATACGTAGTACGTACGCATTGGCACGAACCCACGCTGGCGTGTATAATATATATTGCATGTAAACACACACACACACACGTCGTCGTCATGGCTGTGCATAATATTATTATGATGCAGTCTGGCGAGTCTGCGGCGCGATGTGATATTGGGAAACGTTGTCTTCCAATTTCCGCGTGTATAATATTTTGTTTATCATTTCCCCTTCGCCTGCATTTCGGGCAAAATACGTACACGCTCTGGCGCATGTCGTGGATTGATATTTGTATAATAAATAGAGATTTGTTACACATGATATTGCTATAGAACACCGACAAATATGATGAAAAACAATCGCATATTCTGACAGAATATTTCAAATTCCCTCTAAAAAATATAATATTTGTTTTCGAATAATTATATCGAAATATGATTATCTTGTTTTTCGTTTTTTTTTTTCATCAGCTATGAAATAGTTGAATTGTTCACGTTTACATGATTGGTTTATACTTATTGATTATTAAAGACCTAATATCTACAAATGAACCCAATTACATGAATAAAAATGTGGTATATTATGATAAAAATGTAAAGTAGATGGGTCTATATATAATATCCGCTTCGTTATAGTAAAAACAATATCATACATTTTGTATATTTTATAACAAATTGTTTTATGATTTTCTATATCATCTATTTTTCATAATTTAGAATGTTCAATAATTATTTTCTTTCTTTTTATCATTAATTTTACTCCATGTATATACTATGTATAATGTATATAATGCATAATGCCCTTGAGGCGTTCATAAATATTACACATTTTGTTTTAATATAATATATCATCACTGACATTCGCCCGGGGTATGCCTAAATAATATTTTATCCAACTGCGTATACTCAATTGTTTTATTTTTTTTTTACAAAACTCGCAAAATTTCAAACCATTCCGATGATTATTATTCAAACACATGTGTAAATAAAACTCGTCTATCGTCTGTTTCAAAACATGAAACGCGAAATATTTCAAACCTATATAATAACCGACTTAAAACCGCGATTTTGCGGTTTATTGGTGATTATAAAATGGCCAAAAACAAAAAAAAAAAACAATAGTACTTACACATATTTACCCGCCTAAGATAATAATTTAAAATCATCGAAACAGTCTTAAGAGATATTTATTCATGTATATGCTTTGAAAAGAGAACGTACAAGACGTATATTGTAGTATAATGCCAAGGTACACTTATAGTTCTTGGAAGTTTTTAAGAGTTTCTAATGCTGTGCTGTAAGGGTTTTGACAATTTAACATTATAACGCCCTTCTAATTTATTATGTACTTAAAACGTTACTCAAAAAAAATGTCGATATAATAAAATGTGTAGAGTAAACGATTCTGTATATTATAGTTAAGGTTTTATGCTCTATGTAGATTTTTACATTTTTAATAGGACATAAAATCATACAATTGTAGATACAGTACAACAAATTATTATTGTTGTTCTGCAGATAATGATTAAATAATAATAATATTAAAATTAAATGAACTCGATGTTGACTTCTATATAGTTCGCGGTCGATTTTTAAGATTAAATTTATTAATCGTTTATATGAGAAATACTGTCATTTTATCGTTTTTATTTACACGATATAAATCAGAAAGAGCGATTTTAATCGAACAAAAAAATAGGTAGTTAACAGTGCAAATATAAAAATAAAAACTCGTTCAAGTTTCATCCACAATATTATACTCATATAATATTATTATCATCGCACTCGCGTCGTCGACGGTGGAGGAGGAAGAGGAGGACGAGAGAAACGTTTAGGCTTTGATACAATGATAATATAATAAATGATAGAAAAAAAGTCGTATCCACAATGATTTTCACTCTTTTTCCATTACCTACTTATATATATTATAATAATTATTATATATATTATCAACGATAATCACCAGTGGCGACCGTACGACATCGACGTAATGCGTCGTGTTGTAGGAGATACGACGTATGAAACAGTCATTATATTTTTCTCGTCGAAATAGCATTATAATTATTCCGTACACATACGTTAGTGTGTGCGCGTATATAATACACAAGTTTTCATATTATTATATAATATATTTATAAATGTACGCCGCTTAAGCGCGATCAATTCCTTCTTATGTCGTTCCCTATTATTTTTAATAAGGCAGCGCAATATACTGTTATATTTTTTTTTTTTACTATTATTTTATTATTATTATTATTATAACTATTATTTTCTTTTCTTTTTATGTCACTTGCGTCGTCGCAGTAGCCGCGGCCGCTGACTTCGCATTCTTTGCGTCGTCTTATATACAACTGGTTTTCGCAAAACGTTCATCGGCCGACGATATATAATAATAATAATAATAATAATAATAAATTATGGAGGCAATGAAAAAATACAAATAAAAATGCCCAATAAATTTCCTTTGTTAAATCTCACTTTTGCATGTGATTTATCCGGACGATAATCAATTCTGCCCTAATATAAATTATTATGTATAGTGTATATCATCATCATAACACCTATATGTTTTGTTATATGACGTATGGTCCACTTCGCCGTCCGTTGCGCGGCTTTGACGTTTTCTTTTTCGACTGTACAATCTGTTAAATACTATACTACGATGTATATATAATAATATATTTATTGGGCATACCCTATTTAAAGTTATTATGTTATTTGAATGACGTTTACGTATATACAATAGGGTGCAGTTAAGCCGAACGAGATTGGGGAACGAGGTCGATCGGATTTCCGATTTGTTCGGACCACCTGTATGATCTAAAAAAAAAAAAATCAATTATCTTGCGATTTAAATTTTGAAATTTAATTTTATCTATACATATCAATTGGTTAAAATGCATATTTTAAAAAGACAATGAATACAATAAATAAATTCAAAATGATTATAATCAAATTATAATATAAAATTATTTAAAAACTAAAAAAAATTTGATTTTTTTTTCTTCTAAACACTGGTTTCTATTTGTTGATTAAATCCCATGTCCCGAAAGTGTTTAAGCAACATTGGCTCTTCGGAGTTTTCAATATTTTGTTCAGCTTATTGAATGGTCGTCGTATTCAACGCATTTGTGGCTTCTGAATTAGATATTTTTAAACGTACAATGTACAAACGTAATCGACAAATTTCATTACCGGGAAATATTATTATTATGATACAAATACACGTATGTATTTTAATGATAGCGATACGATAATTGGGATTGCCTCGGATTGACATGTGTTTGGATCGTCGAAATCTTACTGTTATGTAGCATAATATAGTATAAAGTGTAATTCCGCGTATACGTAATAATATAGATACGTCATTGCGATAATCCTGCTGTAAATCGCGACGTTCGCTGAGGGTACAGGACACGACGACGACGACGACGACGACGTTAAAACTATTGCAACATCCACTGTATTACATATTACAGTATGTACCTATAATACGACGCCACCAGGCAACATTATCACGCGATTTATCTGGAAATCCTTCGCAGGACAACACGTGCAAGAGAGACGTACGCGGCGGTGGCGTGCCGTACCTACAGTACGAGCTCCGGTCGTATACTATAATATTATCGTAGAAGAAATAACATACACATACACATAAATGTACGCGTTATAATATATTATATACACCCGAACCCCGTACTGCGGCTAATTATTAATATTGTTTTAACGCCCGCGCGCGTGATCGCCATAAACGGTCGTTAATGGACCGACGATATTTTAATTAACGACCGTCGGTCCGTGTATAGATAGGTAATATAATGAATTATTACGTCGGTATAAATATAATACGCAGAAACTTACGTATAATATGTAGGTACAGGGTGCCCAAAGATTAACAATGATTATATACTACGACGATGCGCGCGCGCCTATAATATATCGCTATAATATATGATAACAATTAGTGCAAAATGGTATACAATACATAGTATGAAGGTATGTTGTAGTGTTTTTAATGTTTCAAACAGAACGATTTATTTGTCAATATAAAATAGTATCACTGCGACAGAATTGCAAGAAAAACCATATTCGGAGTTTAAGCATCGAGTGTTCTTCATTTTTTTTTTTATAGACATCACGCTTAATAATTAACAATGAATCCTCACGAAACACCCTGTATACCGTGTACGATGTGGACGTCTGCAAGTCTGGGCAGCGATTGAACGTGTGCATGACTGTACCGCGTGGAAACGCGTTTTATTAATGTGGCGGCGGCGACACTGGGACCCACCAGGTCGTGCCCCTAACTGTTTTGAATCTTAATCGAAATCTAAACAGAATATTTTGCGGTTGAAAAAATAAAAAAATTATAATAATAAACAAGAACCACCGCGTATAGTAACAAGTACACGCTGCAGTGCAAAATGAAATAACGCGGTTTTCGAACGCAGTCACGGATAACGCATTACGATCATGTGATATTGATAATATTATATTATTCTGGACTTGAAACTTTGGACAATAAATAACAATGAAAAATGTGCCTATACGTTTATAGTGTTTATACTTCAAAAATGCAGTTATTAAAAAAAAAAAAATGATAATAATTACTTTGTTTTATCGAAATATTCTAATGTTTGAAGTGAAAAAATTTTGTGTACCATGTTTTCAAAGGGTACAGTTACAGAGCTCGTGGTAAAAAATAAATCTTTTATTATTGAAAAAATGATAAATAATGACTGGGTCAGTAGCATTAAAAGTTTTCAATCTATACTCGGTACAGTTGTAGATTGAAATGTTTAAATATGTACAAAACATGTTCGTAATCTATACTAACGTATATTTTTTATAAACATAAAAATAATAATACTACGCATTAATGTGTATATGTGTAGCATAATGTACGCATTAATGATCTTTAAAAAATGTAGACTAGACAAATTACATACATTTTCACAAAAATATTCAACACAAATTGATGAAATTCGAATTCGATTTTTCGAAGGATTTTGAATATTATGCTCTGCAGCTTCCTAAGAAATACAGTGTTCCTTACGCCGATGCTTGAAGTTCCGATCCCTGGTTTATTATTATGTTATATTATGATTATGCCGTGTACGCGGCCGGTTTCCGACGGAGCTAAAAGCGAGCAACACAATTCACACGCGTGCGTTGAACGCTTTACGTCTGGTCGCGAAACGAAAACGCGTAATACAACTGCCGGTACTCGTGCGAGGAGAATGTTCGATGATTATAGTATAAAATAAATTCAACCATTTAAATCATGTTAATATATTATCGTCGACGACAAATGGCAACGTTTTGCGTTATCGGTATGCAAATTTAATATTGTCTTCATTGACAACGTTTAAAAACGTCGATCATTCCGGAAACGGTGCAGGCGATGGTCGACAGGACTATGGAGCGGATGACGCAGAATATTGGATTATAACTTCGATTTGGAATTATTACATCGTCGATTATACTTATCACTTTTGTTTACCTAATTTTATAATATTACATTTGAATATTACTGTAAACTTATCGATCACGTCAGTACAATATCATTTCATAACAAACGGTTTACTACAGCCTGACTTGAAAAAAAGAGCTTATTACTTGGACTGTATATAGTCAAGCACATTTTTGGAGGTACGTGTGATGGACAAAATAGTTGTACACAATTAGTATTAGCGAGTATATATTTTCGAATAATATGTTTGTAATATTGAGTATTAAAGAATTAAAAAACGAATACAAATTATGATGTTTTCGGAACTTTTCTATTTCACCGGACACCCATAATTTTTGTATTTTTTTTTTTTTTTTTTTGTATCAATATACTTTAAAACGCAGGTTAAAACGAAAATTAAGTTCATAACTACAGGTATTTATTATGAAAAATCACGTCGGATAAGTAACAGGACAAATTAAATACATTTTGCGTAAAAAGTCCAAAAATATTACCGCGGGTTGCGTACCCAATTCGAGTTTTATTTTATTAATGATAAACGGTGCGGTACGGTATTCTGCAGTTACTCTCAGTCGGATGGGTGACCACTTGAATTTATATAGTCATACACTCATCCATGCCTACAAAACGCACGTAATTAACCCCTTACAGTGTCTCTAACCCAAAGTAAACATACAAAAAAGCTACATACAGGGTCAATGGTCAAAGTTGCGCCGAGCCCTGTGAAAAAAAATAATAATAATAACAATAATTGTAATATAGTTTTCTTTTTCTTCTTATTCGCTTTCGTCTTTCTCCCAATTATTTGGGGTCTACCACCTTTGTCCGGAAACCTATCTCCACTTCTCTCGGTTTTCCACATCTTCCACGTACACACCATCAGTCTCCATACATCGTCCTCAATCGCCGTATCCAAACCATTTCCTTTTTGGTCTTCTTCTTTTCCCTTACTCAACGTGCATTTTTTTCATAACCGCACTCTTATACTGCTTTTGTGCACCTACCTAATGCATAATGTTGTACAATAATGTAGCTTCTAAATAATACAAAAACTATAATACAGATGTAACGCGACGGATAGGGTAAAAAATTCGAAGTCACAACATATGTATAGTGTATATGATATTGTCTAATAATAGTGTGCGTATTATGTATATGAATGATGTTTCCCGACAGCATTTCATTGCAATAATATTATATAATATTTGTGCACCGCGAGAATATTGCAATAATAACAATAATAATAGTAGTAGTAGTGATAGTAAATAATCGAAAAACGCGTATATACAGTGGACGGAGCGCACGGCTGCAACAAGTCGCGGTTGGACAACACGGCGGTAACAATGACAACGACGACGGTGATGACGGCGACGGCCGGCAGCCGTTGACCGGACGGAACAGCGGCATAACCGGCGGCGTTGCGGTTTATTATCGGTTGTCGTTAATATTGTTGGTATGTCGTCGGGCGAGCCGCAGAAAAACCGGCGCGTGTCTAGCAACCTGTGCCGGAGCGCGTCCGCGTCGCTCGGCCACTTGGACAGGCGCCGCGGTGACGGTACCGCGACGGCCGCGATAACCGCCGCGGCCGATAGCTGCGATCACGGTGCAGGAGACACCGGCCACGACGACGACGGCCACGATTGCCACGGCGGCGGTGGTGGCGGTGGCGGTGGCAACGGACAACTGATGCGCCGCCACCAGTCCGAGTACGGGTCGTTGAACTGCCTGCACAGGCCCCGCACGCTCATGGAGGCGCTGCTCATCGCCAAAATGGAACGGGCCTCGCTCAACGGTGGCGCCGGCCACCAGTACGGGTCGCATCCGACGCTGGTGCGCACCGACTCGATGGGTTCGACCAGCTCGCTGGACTCCATGTCGTCGATGAACAGCGACGTGTGCCGGTGCGACGACTGCATGCTGGGCATAGCCGACCTGTACATCAACGCGTTCGCGTACGAGGGACGCCGCGGAAAGGTACGCTTTTAACTGTAATCATACGAATAACGATGATAATAATACATAATATTTACGTTTATTGCATTACCATCGATATACGTTTGTGTAAGTCAAAATGATGAAATTACATAATTTAACAACGATTGTCTCTGACGAAAGCCAATAGACTCCTCCTGAACGAGGAGACAATATTATATTTATTATTATTTTTTTTTTTTTGTATAATTATCCATGAGGGCTCAAGTACGGTTAGGTTATATCTAGTGCTCGAATTTGAAAAAAAAAAAAATGAGAACGGACGCTAATTTTAGTTCAGAAAACACCGTTCCATACCTGATAAATTGTAAAAAAGTAGATGTTGTTCATTTCTACTTTTTAAGGAATGTATATAAGAAATTAGGACCAAATTACTCGATACAAATACACTCAATATAGAAATACATATTATGTACATACATTCGTACATGCAGTTAATTAAATAAAAAATGGATAATTCTATTAAACGAAATTCTTTAAACTACGAATATTTTTAGCTGCTTATTCGATTTCGTTAAAGGAAGTTTCCGTATAAAAATAATATTATACATACTAGAATCAGAGTTAAGATTTTGAATATAGCTCTAGAAACTTAAAATACAAAAACTCCATATAATTTGCTTTTTAGAAACCCACAAAAATATTTATATATACACCGCAATTCTTAGTTAGTTAGTTTACAATATCATGCTGCACACGGACACGTTGGATTGCGCATTTAGATAATGGGATACGTTTTATCATTACACATAAACAATGCACAAACGAATAAAGTGCACTGTTTGTCCCAAAACAATGTTTGGTTGTCATAATAAAACCATTGTCAACATCTTAATATAGTATCAACCGATTATACTATTATTAAAATGTATGGCCAACATTTATCATGAATTACTATGATTTTATTATGACAATCTGCGAACCGTGGTTGCGATGCAGTGTTTTCGAAAGAATGTAGGTACGTGTCAACTTTTACACTTTGAATGAAAAATAAAAATCATTAAAATATTACAAAATTGAAAACTATTTTAAATTGATTTTTCAAACCTTTTTTTAAATCCAAAACAGGCAAAGTTTAATTACGATTATTTAATTTTACTCTGCAGTAAAAATAAAATATATCAATTATGTATAAATAACAATAAATAATGAAAAATAAAAAGCAAATTAAAATACACGTTTAGCCACGAAAATGTAATTGCATTATCTTAATTATCCTGCACGTATCGAGTCAAACTTATTTAACGACTCAAAAAAGCATAAGTGAAATATATTTACTGCAATAATGAATTATATATTTTCATTTTGTTTACATATATGTATATTGACTGATGTTGAGCATAATATTTAGGCAAATAAACGATCATAAGTTGTATTTTAACTTTTAAGAGCATAATTTTACAGTATAATATCTACTTCTGTACTAAACACCTCGATGATATGACGAAATATTGTGAAGAACTAAAACTTAATTGGGAAGTCTTCGTTTTCTATAAAACCTATAGGTTCATAATGTTTAACGTTAAATTTTTTATTAAAATCATGGTGACCAATATTAATGATCAATCGCATAATAAACGCCAGTATAGTTAATATTCTTGTAATAGCATAACTCCTATACTCGACTGTTGTTGGTTAAATGAGTAGCGAAAAATAACAACCTGTTGGACATATATTTATATATAGCACAGCGATAACGCTCAATAATATTATGTTGAGCGAACGCAGTAAAATTATTATCAAAGCGTATACGAGACACGAATATACATTATTGGGTACTCAGGGTACCGCGTGATTTCAAATTTTTTCAATCTCATAAATTATTATAAAATCTGTTTAGTATTTTGTTTATACGTATACCAATTGCGCTCCGCCGATCGCACGACTGATAAATATTTGGTATCTACGCGCATTTTATAATTGGAATGTATTTTTAATTAATTTACTCATTTTTAAGTATAATATTGTTAAACGTGATATGTGTTTATGTTTTATGCGTACAAAATGAATAATTTATGATTATTATACTTTGTTTAATACTCTACGCGTCTCTGCGTGTATAATATGTTGTTTCATTTGAAAATAACAAAAATAAAAACAACTAAACAATTAGTCAAACATTTCTCTATACTGAGTGAGATAGTGAGAGAGAAGAAAATCTCAAAGTTTTATAATGTTAAGCGACGACGCTATATTATATTATTATGCGGTATTAAATATAAAATATTGCATGCTCCTCGTTTCACTGATTTATTGATTTAGAATAATACTCAACCTATATAAGTATTTATTTAGTGGGTTGAAATAATAATTTATTCGACCCGACGGGCTCGCATAAGTTCTGCTTGTTTATTTTAATTTAATAACATGTTAATGCTTCGAAAACTATTATTAAACCGAGCGAGGGTTATACTTCTTTTTTTTTTTCGTACCCGAATAAATAATAACTGTTATCCGCTCGGCTAGTTTGTACTACGTTCAAAAGAGTCGACTACGGGCTACGAAAATATATCACAATATACATTATAGTAATATCCTCTATTATAAAGTGAACTATTCGGTATTCGATAAGCAGCTATATCCGTTTCATTAAAAATGCAAATAGAAACCATTCGATTTTAATTAACGTACATTTAAAAATGTGTACTTTATTATTATACGTTACCGACCATGTGAATACAATCCAGTGTATAACGTGTAAAAAATGTATATATAAAGTGATAAAACAGGATGTATATATAATAATGGATAATGTACAGAATAAAGTTTAATTTCTATCTTGTCTGATGTATATATACAAATATATATATACATTATAATGTTTGAAAGACTAGAGTACCAGCTAATAATAAGCCGATACGGTTTGAAGAAAATAAATAGTATAATCGAGTTCACACTGTGCGTATTGTATGTGAGTTCCATGATGGCGTATCCAGATTTTTTTCTAGGTGGGTGGGAGCACACTGCACACTGTCTAAAACTTAAGCAAATACACGGCCTTAAAAAAAAAATCAACCAATTATTTAATGTTTTTAATGCAATGTTTTTTATTTGTATTTATTGTCAGTCATTAAGTTGATTATATAGTCGATATTAAAATGCTTTCAAATCGTTTACAATAACAAATAGCTTTTAAAATTATCAAATTGTTATGGTATTACGAACGGAGTCCTCGGAAAAAAAAACTTTGCGGAACACTAAGGGCCGATATAAGTAAATATACATTATGTAATTTTGTTGCGGATCTTTCAACGCTCTATATTTGTACGCGCATAGATACGCCTCGCGGCATTCTTCTTCCATTGCGCACGCGATACAAAAGGTCCTGGATGAAAAACGCTCTTGTTATCGTACAGTCTTTCACGATTGTTCCGCGTACATAGGGGTTTCCATCGACGGAGTCTTTTGTCCAAATCCTTTTCTATGTATCACGGTGCGCATAACGTACAACAAGATTTACAAAAGCACTATACACTTATGCACCGGAATTTCATTACTCCTTGCGGTCTTGTATTATTATTATTGTTATTATTTTTATAATTATTTTCTGGCTCACATTTGTGAGCCACCTCTCGCATCTCGGTTCATATTATATTTTCTGATACACGTCTCGGGGAGACGTGATGTATTATACGTATAACACATTATTGTACGTCGTATATTTATCAACATAAACAATGTATGTAGTAGCAATAGTAGCATCCCTCGCGCGTTCTCTATACCGGTGCGAATTTCGTAGTAATTATGTTACATTATTATTATTCTTATTATTATTATTCTTGTATTGTTCATTTTGAACTGCACTGCATACGGTGTTGTTGGTGAGAGGGGGGGGGGGGAGAGGAGGATGTTGTGCCGAAAATAATTATCGCGTTTTAGCATCGTTACAAAGTGGAGAGGTTTCAAAGCGCCCTCAGACTTCCACGGATTGATCGAGAATCATTTTTAATATATTTTTACTATTTCGAAACCCGCGATTGTTGTACTATTATATATTGTATAACGATATATTATGAATACACAACGATGAGCATAAGAAACTATTTTTTTTTCTGTTATAATATTAACCTATAAAGTTTATAGACCTAACTATAGTGTTTATGTATTTCCTATAATATTGTCAAGTCAGTATTTCTTTTCTGAACTCTGGACTCTGGACAGTATTTCTAGGTTGAATTTATGATTTAAATGAATTTTTTCATATAAAATGATAAAAATGTTAATAACGTTATTTCTAACTTAATATTCTATTCGTTGCTATCCCGTTAATTAAAAATAACAATATTAAGTCAACCGTTAAATTAATGGAAGACCAAAAGTAACGAGTAGAGTCAAATAATTAAAAAAAAATCGACTTTATATATTGTCTTAACTTCAACTTTTTAACTCGCTGTAATGGCCAATGGCTGTGAGTTGTGACGATAATATAACACGTTTTTACAAAATTATTCTACACATACGGGGACATACGGCATCATACTCTAAGGCTCAGCCAAAAAATCGAATATTCAATCGGTTCAAGCATTCCGATCAATTTGTCTGTGTATCATTACTAAAGCTCCATGGTACGTTTAACAAACTAATCACTCCACGGTGATCTCCGAGTAAAACAGTCCACGACACAGCCATCAATTTTTACTAAAGGTTTCATGGGAAACCGCAACCACCTCATCATACAATTGGCCTCGAAGACACTTCCTGGAAATCCCGCAAGACGTATCAAACGCAACTGATGCAGAGATTGTCTTAAATTATAAAATGTACGTTTTATATTGTTTATAAATTTTACATTTAATCACTGTAAATGGTGAATCGACCGTGAATTGTTCTTTCGGGTTGTTCAAACTTTATTATTATTTCAAAAGTTATTCATAATATTTACTCGTTACGTTTATAATGCACAGATTATAAGTTCTGAATAAACGCCATTTAATAATAAAAAATAAAAAAACACGCCGTGCTCCGAAACTACGACAGATAATATTTTGTTCTCGCAAATGAAAAATATACATTTATTTATCAATATTATTATTGCATCGCCGTGCGCCGTGCGGCCGGTAAGAACACGAATCAAAATACTCGCATAATAACCGTAAGAAATACTTTCAGAACGTGATACGCCCGACTGCTTGTCCGGCACGCAATTCATCGTACAGCATTGCGCGCTTTACTTACGGTTCACTCGTTCAAGGATCAACATTTATCTCGCCCCACACCATAATAATAAATTAATAATAATTTCAAGAGGATAACGCATGAAGAAAATAATTACTATATGTGTCGTAGGTAAATAAATATAATTTTCATGTGATTTTGTAAGTCATGGAGCAACATGGTCGAATTCAGCAGTATCTAAAAAATAAATACAATATTCCTTAAAATGCGAGCCAAATGTTTATTAATCTTTGTACAACTTTTAAATTAAAAATGTATTATTTCATGAAGACGTTGTTATAAAACCAATAAACCCGTCAGATTTTAACGCAAGGAGTCAAATTCAGATTCAATGGTCTCATGGACCAAATATTTAAATCTTGAACCACTTCAAAACCATCCATCGAAGTTACTCAATCAATCGGTTATAATTATTAAAAACAACATAACATATTACTTAGGTAACCAATACGTGAAAAAGTCTTGGTATTTTTTATCACTACCTATACATGTGAAAAACAGAGCCCAAAACTGTTTCAACCCTTAAAAATGTGATTTTTAAAAAATCCTTTTTCATTGCTCATCAACGTTTTATAAGGAACCTGTCTGTGCACAATTCCAAGTCTCTAAATCCATCGGTTTAGGCGGTGCGTTAATACTTCCAGTCCATCAGTTTATACTTAAGTAGGTAAAAAAATAATTAATAATATAAGATATAGTTTAAAATGGAAGAAAAATTTGTCTATTTTATTATTTGCTTAACTTGATAAGTTAAATGTGTTGGTGGATTGTAAGATTATATTAAAATTAATCTCTTTGATTATTTGCCTAGGTATTTAATAAAACGCCTGATTTGACTGTATGTCTACGATTCCGCATGGGTTAACGTCTATATAATGTTATTGTGGACAAACAAGATTGCGATTATTATTATTATTATTATTATTATTATTATTATTATTATTGTTTAATATACGACGACGACGTGTCGAAATCAGGAGGCGTTATCGTTATTGAGGCGGCAGCGGCGACGACTAGTTTCTTACATTATAAATTATTATTATCACAATGTATTCAATAATAAATAATAAAATATAGCAGTGCGTGTAGAGGTCGAGCGTGCAAAAAAAAAAATAAAAAAATATCCAATCATAAAATTTCACCCGAATTTATGTGAGTCTAATAACATAGTGGTGCTGTACAGTTTAGTTGTACCTATTATAATACAATATGAATATATTATGCACCATTCGCGCGTGTATATTATATTATGTGATATTACATTATAGGCGATATCGCGACGTCCGCCCTCGCCCAGCCGCTGCCACCGACGGTGCGTATTATTAGAATGTAGCTGCTGGAGTTGTTTAGATTTCAAGATTATTATAGATCGCCGAAAAAAGGAAAAAAGAAACCGTTTGTTCGATCGTGCTGTATACATAGCGTACGTATTATAATAATATTGTGTACGCGTCATAAATAACAACGTGTTTTAACTTATTTACATCTAAAAAAAAAAAAAAGAAAACAAACCCAACACTATAATATATAACCATACTGTACGTAGCTTCAGTGCAGGTATCAAAATAATATAAGCGCACGACGAGAAGAACCCGTTAACGTTGAGTGAAAAAAAAAACCACTTTTGCCGGCGCTCCGTTGGCGGAAGAAAAAAAACAACAACAATCGGAACAGTATATTATAATATTATTATGATCGTACAACAATATTGATAATAGTAAACATATACATATATATATATATACGCGTACATACAATCCGCACTAACTGCATAATAATATGCACGACAGCGGCCGATCAATGGACGCGGTGCATATAAAACCGAATGGAATACGCACTGAGGTCGAGTCTGACGACGGATTATATACGTCATACAGTGGCGCCGATCACGTAGTTTATCTATACGACAGATGTCACTGCAGTAGATTTTGTTGATGGAGTTCCAAAGATTTCGAGGAGAACTCCTGAGGTATCATGGTAATGATATTTTGTTAACTATTATGTTTCGCTATTTTGCGTTACGATTAATTAAATAATAACAAATACACGATTAAATATTGTTTTGTAAAAAATATGGTCAGTTACAGCTTACGTATTTGCGCACTTTTTAAACCCGCAAAACTGGAAGCACGCGCTTTCGGTAACCAATAACACGCATTGTGTATGATCGATCATCCCGATATTCGATAATGTATGTCGAACAATTCGAGTTATAAGCGAAAATGCAAGTCGGATGACTTTGACTTATCGAGAAATTCGGCTATAACTCATTTGTGCACACTTTTCGAATAATATAAACCTTTTTTCAAAGAAATTTATCCACGTATAGGGTGTACACAACCTGCTTACCTACTTCCAAGGCTCCACATTTTCGAATTGGTCATATGCGAGGCTATGAATTATGTGAACCAAAAAAGTGTTGAATATGTGTATGCATTTATGTACTAAAAACAGGCAAATACGCACTGAAAAATAAAATAAAACATGCAAATGCCTTAAATTCAAAGCTCCGGTCATTAGTGAAAATTATTATTTATTACATTCTACAACATTTTCCTTTGCTATTTATAAGGCTTAGGACTTTCTGTCTAATCATGTTCTAGTGTTATAAAAACATTCAACAAAAAAAGTGTTAGAGTAGAAATAAAGTTATAAAGATTAAATAAGCTTGTCCCGCACGACTCATGTACTTTGGCGTGTACAGTAATTGCGATTCCAACGTATTACTGATAGATTACAAATTGATAACTGATGGGAAACCACAGTTGAAAATAATCATTATACTTCAGGACACCTAAACCTACAAGCAGGTTTCCATTGCTCACAATTTTGTGCGCAAATGAGTTGTCATAAATTTTAAAAATATATTAACGTGAACACAAACGAGTCTCCGCCAGAAATTTGAATAATCAAGAAAATGTATTACACGTCATATACTCATATCATATATTGAAACTCAGGGGCCATGGCATTTCTTTGAGTTATCAAAAATTCGATTTACAGAGGTTCGAGTTATCAAGGTTCCACTGTATTTTATATAAAATTATTATGACGTGCGTTTTAGACGAGGAAAAAATTCTTGTCGTGAATTTTTTATTTTTTTTTTTTTTGAAAATCGTTGACGAGAGAGTTATTGCAGGGTTCGTTCGGGGTGGGCGCGTTTGAATTTTTTCTTAACGCAATGATAAATCATTGCGACCTGAAAACCGTGTTTATTCGAACTTATATACAGTAATAAAAATTATATAATTTATCGTTTTTGTGGTGATTTCCATTGCGTTCCAGAATAATAATAATAATACAACTCAAAATTACCGACTTAACCGACAAAATAATTTAAAACAATAATACTATATTTGTGCTTAGTGCAATAATTATTAATTATTAATTCAATGTAACCGCGGTCGGGATTCGCTGTTGCGTATACACTCGTAATAATATACCGTGAGGTAATAAGGTCGATCTGCACTTGGAACAGGAAAAATGTTCGAAAAAATATCTAATATAAATAATAATAATTATTATGATATTGTCAGGGAAAAAATATAACAACACGAAAACGTTAAAACATCGTAGGTACTACGCAATGATTGCGTCACTCGGAATATATTACGCGGAAACCTGTATTATTTTTACCATAACGGGAGATGATGTGCTGCGAAAACAATAATTTATTTATGTTTAAAGAGTTTTAGATTTCAACCCATCTTTATGTCACTGTTTATGTTATCCATATACATAAAGTTCGTTTTGAGTGACATTTATTAATACACGGATCTAATGCGTTTTCGAATACACGTAATAATAAATTTCGCTAACCGCATATAACATTAAATTAATACGTCAATCACACACGTATATAATAGGTACCTATATAATAAGTATGTTTACATGTGCGTGCGTGTTTGCAATAAGTTTAATAACGATGAAAAGCGATTTTATACGCGTCTCGCCACATAAATTGAATCTCGTTCGACATCGCAAGCATACTTTTAGGTTCCTAGATTACCCATCCACCACTATCTCCCCATCACTCTCTTATCTCTCTCTTTCTCTCTCTCACTCTCTCTCCCTCACACACACACACACACACACACACACACACACACACAAACTTTCGCACTGAATATAATTGGTCGCGTTGGTTTCAATCATCCCGTTGCTCCCGTAGAATGACGTTTTTATTTTATTTTTGTCTTACAATATACTGTAATATCACCGAAATTAAGTGCATTTTTGTAAAAGTTTTCTAATTGATTTAACGAACTGCCGCGGAAAAACGCAGTACCGCTCGACTGTTTGCTGTAAACATCCCAATCATTATATTATAATATGTGCCGTGCAATCGTATTGTATACGACATATTCATGCGCTGAATCGTCGTTGTCTGGATATAAGAATAAGAATAATTTGCCATATTATGGTGAACGGCATAAATTAAATGACTAACCGTTTTGAACCCAACCATGCGCGTCGGTTATCATCAGCTAGCGCGCGCGTAGTGTTCCGTAGTGTTTGCCGCGTTTATTATTTATTATATTTTAGCTGCGAAATTCCCATTCGACGTATACAATTTCGCACTCATACTAAGAATACAATTTATTTGTTGTTTCCCCCCCCCCATTTTGCTAGCCGGCCACCCGTAATACGTTCAATATTCGCGACCTAAAACGTCTTTGTGAAATAATGTAACTCTGAAAATATACCATCGGTAGCCGGCCGGTCACGTTTTGATGATGGGAAATCGATTACTGCGCCGCTGCTGCAGAAATTTCCGACATCGCTTAATTTTTCGAACGTAATACGTTTTTCTGGTCGGCAGATTGAAGGCGTACTCATACCTATGTATATAATATAATTTTGTTTTATTCTGCGCAGCAAAAACGCCGAAAAAATAAAGATTTTTTATCCGAGTTTTTATCCCCGCCCTATATTGCTGCACATTTTTTACTTATAATACAAGCAGCTTCATCACGACGGCGTTATATACCTACATTATACTTACTCGTATCGTATATTTATAATGTTGATCGTCTGCTTATGTGATGGTCACATTGGTTCGGGTCATTTTGATTCTATTAACCTATTGATTTCATAAAACATCAGTTATTTCTTATCGATTTTATTTTATTTTTTCATAACGTACCTTTATGCTTAAATTAAATTTAAATAAGATAAAAATAAAATACAACAAAGAAACTATCTATTGTCGATTGTACTTAAGAATCAAACTCAATTGCTTTTCGAATGAGTCTGAAATTAAATTGTTTGGAAATCAATTATTTCTTTATCATACAATACTCCAAAAGTAGTTAAATCTTGATTAATTTAAATCAAATTTATTATTACATTATAATGTACAATAAGTGCTATATATATACGTATATACGTATATAAAATATACACAATATTATTTATTTTGTACTGTCTATATTATATAATATGAAACATAAGTATATACTATACACGGTGTTTTAAGATGATTCAACAAATGCAATAACTTTTGTTCTATTCATTATTTTCACTTTTTTTTTTCGATAAATTATTCTGTACTGTGCTATATTAAAATGTATTAAATAATTTTTTACTTTTCTCTTCAATTCTTAAATTCCAAATTTAGTTCTACTGTTAAAAGAAAAAAAAATTCAAAACAGCCATTTTTTGAGACAGATTTTTAAAAAAATGTTGTTTAAAACTAATTAAGGTTGTCTACAATATTGTTATCCAATTTTCTACAATTTTTCAAAGTTTATGTAAACAATTCTTACTATGAATTAACCATAATATTTATTTTATCATCATTAATTTAGATAAAACTTTATCGAATCTGGATAGAACATACAATAATATAGTATATGCAATCATTTAGTTATTAAATTCAAATTTTCGAAGTTTAAAAAATTATAATAAATTTATAACTTAACTTTAAAAAGCTATTAAAATTTAGTAATTATTTTAAAAATCAAGTTTAATAAATATATCTCTTTTTATTTTTTATGTTTAATGATTAAATAAAATTATACTTACAAATTTGAGTACCAAAGGTAAAAAAAAAATTAAAAAAATATTTTTATATAATTTCGTTGTAGGTACAGATCTAGGTACTATAATATATATTTTTTTTTTTAATAAAAAAATTAAATTTATGAACAGAATAAAAGTTATTACATTTATCGAATCGTTCTGAAACACTCTGTATACCATTTCGAGAGACCTCGTTTTAAATTAATAATCATTTTTAATTAATTCGCCTATATGTTCTATACGCATACACACACACACACACACACACACACACACACACACACACACATACACACACACACACACACACATACATACACACACAAAACCATAGCTTTATAGGTATTTTATAATGTACAAGTCTTCCCGACGCCTATAACACGAAAGTATACGCACTCTATACACGTGCAGATGTATACACATGTATGCGCATACATGTGTATATATACTTTTTTTTTGTTTCTTCGCAATAACACGCCCCGGGTCAACTTTCTCCTCTCTTATTTCGATAATCCCGTTTAACCGCGTATACCACTATATACTACACGCACTACTACTATTACCACTACTACTACTACTATTACTACTACTATTGCTACTACTACTACAACTACTACTACTGTCTACTATATCCACTGTGGTTAGAGTAGTATATAGCAGTTATATAGTATTCTATAGGTATATACGCGTATTTTATATAGTTACTAAACCATTGCTATACTCCCACGACATACACTTCATTGCGAAATCGCCCAGAGACGATACACAAAAGTGTTTGACCCGTAGAATTTGCGGTGTACACGCGTCTATTTTTGTTTTTCTCCCCATAAACGTATGTACCACACGATTTATATATTATATAGTATTCCGCGCTAGAAAGTATTTTTTTCACTAGCTGTATATAATATAGGTATTGTCGGTATAGACCAATTGAAACCGCGGAGTACGAATATTGATTGATGATGCATGTGATGTTTGACCGCGGTTTTCTCGACGTTTATCTATAAAAACTACTATACTTGACGATTAGTATTATTAATTTGGGTTTGAACGAGAAACGAGATATGTTAAACGTGTTATTATATAATATATATAAATATACTGTTTTACTATTACTGTTTTATTCACTTCATTTTTTTTTCCTAAACTGTTTTTATTTATTTTGGTTTGAAAAACTCCATCTGTTTTCCATATTGCATTTCTTTGAAACATAATTAACAATACCATGATTTTTGTTTATAATTGCTTTTGATAAAATAACAATTTTTATTCGTCTTTCAAGACACGATAATATAGGGACGAGACGAGACTAGGTGATTTCCATGTCGATATCCGTTTATATACTATAATAATATATAAATATAATATCTCGAATAGTGCGTGTTTGTTATTTTTAATGAGTAGTGCGTTTCAATTTGGTAAACTTCGGCTTTAGTGAAGTTAAATCAAAGTCGAACAACTACTATTATATACGGAGGTCGCACCTTTTTTCGAAAACTCTTTTTATACTGCAATTCGTAAAAGCGACCGTGAAATGTGGCTATAATATAGGTAATTATGGGACTATCTCAACATATTATAGGACAACTGTTCTACACAAACGTGGGATTTAGCGCCCTAATCCAGTATTTTCACGAAATCATAATTATACTTGTACTTTATACTTGTCGCGTATATACGCGCGTTATTATCCGATCGAGAGCGAACCGAATAAAAGTTACACGAGATGCATGTACGTATTACGATGCGAATACTGTAGTTTGTAATGAAACTTGTACACGGACCAGTCGATGTATTACAATATATATATATATATATATTATATACGAGTTCGACGAACCCAATAATTATGACATTATCCTCAAAATTATGCGCGCCGAGCAGTTCGCGTGTATAATGACTATATGCTCGTGTTGTAGACGTGTCCATATACCGTCGAAGAGACCAACACTAAATAAAAATCACTTATAAACAATCACGGGTAATCTATTCTATATATTATATATAATACGTGCTACGATCGCAGTATTTGTTTTGTGTTGTTTAAAAATATTTTGAAACAGCACAAAAACGCAATCTGTGAAAACATATTCTTTCGGTTTTTTTTTTTTTTTTTAATGAAACATGTTCCTTTTCAACCATAGCGGTCACGACCTGGCGCCCAAGTTCTAATACGTTAGCTTGTCTACAAAAGCACGTGTGTAATTTATGATCACCGTTTGAAAACCGCGCGTGACCCGGACAGCATCATAGGCGCGCATATTAAGTTTAAAACTTGAGAGTGCTATAATATAATATTATGTACGCAGAAGTAACCGCGCAGCCGTGCCCTACCCGTTCTCCATATACAGTTCGCGCGTATCTCTTTGGGGGTAACTTGTGAGATGAAAGGGAGGTGTGTGCTAACCACTCCCTGGCAACCCCGTAGCGTGCCAATGACCCAGACTATAAATCATAAGACGAGTAATGAGTAATGGCATTGAAAAAAAAACACAAAAAAAAAATGTCCTGGTACGGTATATTTATAAATTTTTTATCATCGTGGCACAAGTCGGTCACAGAAGCGTGTCATTAATGGACATTTTTAATGATTATTTTTTATTTTTGAATTTCGTCGAGATTGTGTCTGTTATTGTAAGTGCGTAATTATTATTATTGAAAACGAAAGCGCACCCGTATAATAATGTGCGCGTGTGTTGATATGTGCGTCCGGTAAACGTCTTAGGGTATACACGCAATATGTATGTGTGTGTGTGTGTGTGTGTGTGTGTAGGTGTGTGTGAGCACACGTACAAAAGTATAAAAATCGTATGGAATTCGATCAAACGTACTTGCATCGTATAACACATACGCGAATGATTCTTGATTGTGTCCGTTACACCGTGTATATTTGTAACGGGTTTTTATCAGCCGTTCAACACAATATACTATATTGTATTATTATAATATTATGACGCGTGCGAATTCAATGCACCAATCTACCTACAGACCCGTCTGCTTACGGTGTAAAAAAAACACACACATTGTGACGTCCGAGCAAGTATTATTGCGGCATAATATTGTGCCATTTTTAATCTTGTTCAAAGTCAAAACCGTATAATAGGAAACACTACATGTATATATTTAAACGTTACAACACCATTTTATCTTTGTATATAGTACCCATATATATGTATGTCATATGTAACATGCGTAATATTATAATTTATAATATAACATCGTTGCGGGTAATTAGAGTGTATATAGCGTTTAATTACTTGTAAAATATTAATAATAACAACGTTCCTCGACGTAGCACGTGTTCTGGTGGCTAACGTGTATATACGGTGACGTAAGGCCATACATATGTATACATACAATGTAAAACATTTATAATAATAAGAGTACGTATATTATATTATACATAGTTTGCAGAGTATACACACATCCGTAGTCCATGCATATTATTATTATTATTATTATTATTATTATTATTATATATTCATGTACTACACACCAATCCAGGTGATGGCTGGAGTGTCCAATGAATTATTTCAAATTGAAAGTTTCACCGCGACTGAAAATCAATCACTTATTATTATTATTATTATTTTGCATGTAGGTACGCCAATCACCGCAATTAACCGTTTGACCAAATCGTTTTCTTCGACGAGGTTATATTGCAACGATTCGTATGATACGCAACCGCGAACGCAATACATCAATAATAATAATAATATATTTAAGGAATCATGTATATTTAATAATATATAAGTACCTCTACGTGTTATGCGGATCAATAATCACTATATTATATAATAATAATAATAATATTTGGTGATTTTTATTTAGCAATTATAGAAAATACATGTAGAAATTATGTTTACAATAATACTCAGATTACTTAGGGTATCCAACCTTGGGACAATAAATAAGAAAAATTTTAAATGTGTAGTTAAATTACATCAAAAAGTACTAATTAAATAAATATATGTTCGATAAATATATATTTTAAATTAATGTGCGTACCTATAGCCATGTTTCGGAAAGTAAAATAATAATTGGCTTATATATAATATATGGTTTCTGATATGAGACATTGAACGTCTAGAATATGTTTCTTTACACATTGAATGTTCAAGTGAAAGAGATGAAAACTACTTTTACGTTTGTTAGAATGTAATCGAGTTTATTAATTTGATATTTATTATTATGAGATTAAGCAATGAGTTATAAGACAATTATTCATCAGAATATTTGCCATCATTATGATTTCTGTTAATTTCATACCAAATAAATTATTTAATAAATATATGTATTTAAACCATGAAAATCGTGTATACAATAACATTACTTACTATGACAAACCACACATACATTGTGTTATATAATCATCAGAGACCATATAAATAACAACTAGGTAAGTCTTAAGATAATAAATAGTAGGTAATTGCAGCCATATTATAGTAGTTGAATAGATTTAATGAGATGTTTATAACTTGAGATCTGAAATAATCACTGGATAAAATGATAAGAATAATACGTAATATTTTGAGAAGAACGATGTTGTATCGAGTCAAGTTCTGAGTATAGGTTTTTCCTTACCTTTGAGTTTTCATCGTTGCGAATTAGAATATATATATTTTTACGTCTTAGTTAAATGCAAAATAATTTACAACTATCCACCTTAATTGTATTTTTTTGTTTTTCCAACAATTTTTCTTTTACATTTATAGTACGTATATGAGATGATTGCTGATAAAAATACGTTTTTCCAATGACCTTTGTGGTTGTAAATTTAATAGATCAAAATATTCATTACGTTTACAGTTTGAAGGCTGTATTCATGTGAATCTCTGCAAGTTTGGCTTTAATATTTTGGTCTCATCTTTTACTCTTACTGCGGGCCACGATAAACTTCTTCCATATTTATAATAATTATGCTAAATCGCTTAGCAACCATCTATTAATTAAAACGTTATCTTTATACGAATATACTTCATAAATTATGTTATTGATGGAATACCCAATTATTTCTACAATTGGGTTCAAATCATTTTGTAAGGTGGCGGTAGTCCTGGGGGGCGGGGGGGATTTTTTGGAAACGCGCAACCGTAACCGCACCACATCGCGCGATGGGTGATCCGCGGGGAGCGCGACGGGCGCATCGTCCGCGAGCATAGTCGGCCGAGTCGCCCCGTACGAGCGAGTGCGTGTGTCGATTGTGTGACGTGTTCTTCACGTAAACGTGTGCTTGTACGTGTGAAGCTCGTACGCAAAGTTTGTACGTGTACGTAATCACGGACAGAGGGGGGGGGCAGCGTCTTCTCCACGTGGACGACCCGCTGACGCACCCGCGCCTATGACCGGAGGCTCATAGACGCAACTAGGGTAAAGTTCCCGGGGGAGGTTTCAGCGCTCCATCCAAAACGGTAAAAATTACCACTTTGGGCCAATCCCTATCCCCGTATATAGGTTACCTAGGTAAATAATTGTATGCACACAATCACCGCGTTCATAACGCATTTTAGGTTCCGAGCGAAGCATATTCATATTGCATTTACACAATATATACAGTCTTTGTTGTGTATAAATATTATGTAACATTGTCATGAGTCCCGGGATACCAATCGTAAAATCTACTCAGAATTCCGTTCACCCATCATCATTCATCATCATCACTTAATATCTCATCAGGTTTTTAAACATCAATATTATACTAATATAAGTATGTTACTATATGTAGGTATAACATAAGATAATAATAGCCGCAAAGGTAACAAAAAAAAAAAAAAATGCATTATTATAATCAACGTTAGTATCCAATATTTTAATATTATATTAAGATAACTGGAAGCCATGATGTCTCTGTTTTTGTCTATCGCACGCACAACATATAGACATTTAGACGTTTTATATTTCCAACTTACAAATCGATTAATTAATGTGAAAATAATTTTAAAAACTGATTTAAATACGTCGTTAAGTCAATTTTAGATCGACTTTTCCTCTTTTTTAATTTCAATGTTTCACAAAATAGAATTAAATAAACTAAAAACATAAAAATCAACAAAAGTAAATTATTGGGTGTGTTTATTACAAAATTTAAAAAATGTGAGACAATCAATCTTAAATAGACTTTCCAACGAATTTAATTCAGTTTTCAATATTCTTGTCGCATTGATTGATCGACCACAATACGTTGGAAAGAGAAAACGTCTAATTTTCTATGTTACGCGTGTATTAACGTGTAGAGACAGAAAATCATGGCTTACTACATAATCCCCTTATGCGTTATTTACGATCATTAGCATTTGAAAATGCGTTTATAAAGAGTATCTTCTTCGTCATTATCATCTGATACTTCATAAATCATAAGTCTTTCTCAATTATTATATTTTGCTTAAAATTGACGTGAAAACATTTTCAGATTTGACTTAACAAAAAATACAACATAACAAGTAGTGATTATTTAAAATCATCAAGGGATATTTTGCAGGAGCCAAATCATAGTCAGAGGGAGCTAATCAGTCCTCCCCCACCTGGAGAATACGGCTAGAAGAACGTGATGATCAGGTGCGGCTCCAGAGATTCGGTGGAAGGAGGGCGATTAGTTTTCAAAAAACTTTATAACAAAAAAAAAAAAAACAATTTTTACAACACCGTAACTTCAAACTGACTTTTAGCTTTGGCAAAAATATCTATAATATTACAATATATATATTTAATCTCGAGTTGAAGTATGATTGTAATATGGTTTTTTTTTCATTTTGTTTTTCAACGGAATACAATTTTTTTTTCTCGAAAAATACAGGCTTGGGGTGGAGGGCGCAACCCTCAGGGATTACATTTTGGAGGCCCCGCTTCTAGCGATCACCGCTGTATAGTAACCGCGCAGACGGCGACGGGTGACGCCGACACGACCGCACACGGTTTCATCCGGTTGAAGAATCGCAGCCCGGCAGCCGCCGCCGTCGCCGCGCTGGCAGTTGTAGTGCGTGCGCTCGTACGACATCGCCGTCGCCCGTCGTCGTCGCCGTCGTCGTCCGCGCGTCGTTCCCCGGCGAGCCGGCAGCCAGCGCGCACGTGGCCGTCGTGTGTGTGTGTGGCCGGGCGCTCGTACTTGTGCGTATTAATTTGGTTTTTTTCGCGCGCGCCATAACCGTGTTCTCTCGCACCACGTGCGCGTCGTTCGTCCCGCGATCGCCGTTTACAAAGTTCTCCGCAACAGAAAACATCTGCAGTGCTGTAACGTTTTAATAATAATAAAATGTTATGTAAAACATACGTACGTACACACAAATGGTGCGCGACCGTCGAGAAACACTTTGTACAGGTACCTACCACTTCGCGAGACCGTCATAATTTATTGTTATGATCATTTTCGTCGTTACGTCTTTAAATAATATCACTTGACCGTGTGCGGTACCGTCGTCGTTGAGTTTTGTTTCCGTCAAAGTTATGATACGCGTTTTATCGTCCGATCGAGTGCGGTGTGGTTCGACTTTCCCGGTGTTCAGCTCGAATTATTCCCTCGAAATCACCTATATTGTTTGAATTTTTCTTTCCCCCCAAAACCACGCGATATACTTACTCCAATCGCCGATACCGCGACTCCGGTCGACTGTGTTACATCGCAGTCCGTCACATCATGTTCGTATATCATATTATTATAATTTGCTTAACACACATATATATATATATATGTATGTGTGTATTTTATGTATTTAAACCGTTTTAGGTCCTTTTTTGCTATTTTTCGTCACCCGGAGTTTAATAGTATAATAATTATATTCTAGAGGTATTATATAACCCCGACTGTAACGTAAATGTTCTGTGAATAAAAAGGTTATTGGTGTGTACGTGCGGTGTGTGCGCGCCCTCGAGTGTGTAGAAACGATCCTAAGACGGACACCGCTCGCGGGATACTGTGTAGTTGTACCATGATGTTCCAGTCGAACCATCAGAAAAAAAAAACAAAGTAGAAAAACGTACGCTCCGCTTATGCTTACAAATCCCGTTGTGTGAGCATGTATATTTATGTGTATAATACGTATATGTTATAATTATTGTATGATTATGTGGTAGGATTTTTTTTTTCTGCCATCCAAAACGTGTCGTCGTCGGTTGGGTCAAAGAAATATATATTATCAGTGCCGGATTAACGTATAAACAGGGTAGGCACGTGCCTAGGGCTAGATAAAAGTGGCCGTCAGAGGGGGCTATTTTTTTTTTTATAGTAGAACTTTGTCTGTTTAACCGGGCGTTTGTGGCAAATGTCTAAAATCTTACTAATCTTAAATATGGTTTTTAATTACCTCTGCAGACTGCAGTTGCAGTGCAACTGTTTTGATTATTGATACTAATTTAATATAATAATTGATTATGTGTATTGTGTATTATAGTATTATAATTTTCTAAATTTTAATAATTATTCATATTATTATGTTTTGTGATTAATTAAATGTATTCAAATAAATACATTTTATATCATTATTGATACCTTAACAACTCATTTAAAAATTAGATCTGAAGCTTACTCAGATATTCTAAATATTTTTGGATGTATCCCCATGTTAAATCAAACAGATTCAGTTGAAACTATCAAAAACAATTGTCAATCTATTGCTAAAGAATTTCCGGTAGATATTCATAGCTCAGATGTTTTGTTATATGAGTGTCTTAATTTTAAAGAATTAATAAAAATAGAAGAAAAATTGTTTACATCGATTGAAAATTCAGTGACATTTACAATGTCATCTTATATCAAAAGTAAAGAGCTTGATGTTTTTCCAAATCTAAATATAGTCCTGAAAATGTTTCTTAGTACAGCCGTAGAAAATTGTACCGGGGAACGGTCATTTTCAGTCTTAAAACGGGTAAAAAATTACTTACGATCTACTATCCCTGAGGAAAGGTTAAATGCTTTAACTCTATTGAATATTGAAAATGAATTATTAAATGCTATTGATTTAAATGATGTAATAAATGACTTCAGCTCTAAAAAGCAAGAAAAAAGTTGTGAATTAAAATAATTAAATAAATCTAAACATTTTTACAATTATTTTTTCTTTTTACAATGGGCTATGAAAAAAGGTTTGCCTAGGGCTACGGTCGATCTTAATCCGGCACTGCATATTATTATATAATAGATAATAATATATAGTCGCGTTCCGGACCTAGTTTGTTTACGATTTATATGTTAATTTTTCTAATCAGCCCTACAGGTTTTCCTACAACACATAACGAAGTACCTACGTATTTTTTAATTTTTTTATTACTGTTGTAAATACGTCGGTTACAGCTATTATTTATTGCAAGCATTTGTTTTTGTTTTTATACATATTTTTTTTTTCAAAGTCTTATGAGAATAAATCACAGTTTTCATTGCGCAAGCACTTGCCGTAGTATTATAATCTTATTTCCATGGAACCAAAAACGTTTTTCTTTAATTCCCGCATCCTTGCGTTTCGCACCGGTCAACAGGATGTTAATGCTCGTATACTCCGCAAGCACACGGGTACGGTTAACAAGGTCTTGTTTTTCCAAACTATATCTTTATTATGTCCATTCGCATATTATCATGGTATTTTTTATTGCGTACTGCGGATCACAAACGACTGCTGAACCGCACGCACGTCAAAACAATGCTATACATTATAATATGTTTCTCACTAGACCAAAACGTGAGCGCATGTTATGGTCTACGTTATATATATATATATATATATATATATGTAAGAAGTACGTGTATTTTAGCACGTTATTTTATGAACTCTTAAACTTGGTTTTATGCAAATCGCATTTTTTCCCCTTTTTTTTCTTCCGAAAATATGATGCGTCATCGAAGAATTCGTTTTTTCGTTTAAGAATAAAAACAGCGGCCAAATGTACAAAGTTTTCGTGAACATCGTTTCCTCAACAACAACGTTGATAATAATGTAATCGCCGGACTATGATATTATTTATACATACAGACGGACTGCGGAGCAAGTGATATGCGAATGTCATCAATTGCACCCGTGCGATACAGATGTGTATATAAATTATAGCTGATATAAACGCCGCCGCCATCTCGGGTTGTATAGCTGCTATATATCACTCCGAATTCTGCGGGAACTTAACCCACAACACCGGTCCTTAATATAATATATTATTGTACATAATATAAACGATACGTATTGTTATATACTAACTAATAATTATGACGTAGGTATACTATCGGTTTTAAAAATTTACTGAATTTTAATATTATTATAATATTATCGCGATACTTACGTATATACCTAACATCGATGGTTGTTATTCGCTTTACATATCATCATATACAACGCCGTTTACCTTTAAACCTTTTAATAATAAATTCGTTCGACCTAGAAAACACAATATAATGAAATATGTTAATATGATGTACCTATATTATGCTCGTTTATACACGCAAAAACGAATAACACTGCTGTTCGGTGACGACTGCTGACGAGATAACGTCCGATAACTTTAATCGTCGCTATATTATACCTGTTGTAATAAACCTATGCGTCCATATCGCGCAATAAAACCGCAGCGTCGTAGATGATCTTTTCTTTTTTTTTCTATTCGAGATTTTCGTCAATTTCTCGCGGGTGGGGGGGGGAGGTTTTGTGATCCGGAAAATAGTTGGATTATCAGATGATGGCAGTAGAGAATTAACGGAAATGGCATGCGACTCGTGGTTGTCTACACCACGTTTCTTGCGCTTAATCACGCGGTCATCGCGTGACGGTATCCGCGACTCGATGAACGTACATATTATTCGATTGTTATCGTGGGCACTGGGCACCTCCAGCTCCATCATGACGTCTTCATCCATTCGAGACGATGAGAAATCGATTGTGACCACATCGCGTCCGCGAGTATATAATAATGTATTATACAGCGTGAGCGTGTAATTATTAAATTACGTGATGATACATTACGGTGATATCCTAATTATTGTGCACGATTGATAGGTGTTAACTGTTAGGTGCCCATATAAGTATAGTGGTTTTGTTTCTCGTTGTTTTTTTTTTTTTTTTTTTTTTTATGAAGGGGAACCACTTGTTCAAAAAAACTATAGCCAAACATATAATATTCTAATGTTTTATCCGCGCTCCAATGCCTTTGTGTTACTCATTATTATTTCACTATACTATATGCATATTATTACATTCGTTTATATTTTGTTGGAATAACGCGACATGGACTGTGGTGAACCTGTTGCTCTGCATGACCGTAGCTGCAACAGTTGACGTCGTTGAACAAACGAGAATCCGTTTGTATCACATCATCATCATCATAATAATATTTGTTTATTCGATTTAATCATTTTCTTGCGTGTAAGTACCTATAGACATAGATACATCATTCACGCGTTTCGATACGATATAATATTATATTGATATGTGGCTCGATGACGATATGAGTCGCGTGTAAATCTCATTATTTAAATATCGCCGTGCATAATATTATAATTTTATATCTTATATGTATTTAATTCAAGCGCATTTATTGTAAATAATCGAAAACCATTATTCGCGTACATATATATACCTCCTGCGCGTTTTGCAATACGCATGACGTATAGTGTACCTGTAATGGATGTAATAATAAGAAGTGTGCCACACCGACATAGTTCTTTGAATTTTTTCATACCCATCATCGCGATGTACTTGTATAGGTACGGGGAAATATCATGGAATATTATTTTAATTTTTAGTAACGATAATAATTTTAGTAAAAAAAGAATATTTATATAACATGACGTCTCTTATCGGCGTACAGGGGCGAGTATACATCATAATATTGTTACTATTGTATACAGGTGCGCATTTCTGCAGCTGCCGGTATTTGTCTGTGAATAATATTGTGTATGCGTATAATTCAAATGTGTGTGCGGGAATAGTATAAATCACACCGCCGTAAATTACGTTAATAGCAATTTATCAACCGTGTATCTATACTTTATGTAAATATTTTTGCTACTTTTTTTGTTATTTTATATGGATTCGTCGTCGTTTGTTTTCCATAGTCGAAAAACAAAAAACTCGCCACGCCACCTCGCCGTGAACCGCAACACTTGGGTAAACATTTTCGCACGCTGTGTATGTGTATATATTACTATCGCGTATATTTTTTCGCTAACACACGTGTGTATATATATATATATATATATACACGTATAATTAATGTACTTGTTTTTTTCTGCCTTAAATACGATGCCAGAAAACCATACAGTAGCTATGTATACAGTCTGTTCACTGCACACACATCGCACACGATATTTCCACCACTACGTATACACGCACAAAGCTGAATAATTGTTTAAATAATATGTATTAAATGTAAACTTACAGATTATAATATATATATTTTATATATGTGTTACCTCTTGTGCCTATGATGTATTCCGCTAAGATTCGGCTCAGAGTGAAGCGCGTTAACGTATGTGGCAGTCGTCTTTTAAACAGCACAATATATTTATCATAATAATATTATAATACATCAAATTATACGTCCGAAACGATATTGAACCATGCCGTTTGTAAATATTGTAGAAAAAGTTAATAAACGAAACCAATCGAACACACTATACTCGTGTAGCTCGTCTCTCGGGCACTCGACAACGTCACCGCCGCGGCGTTTACGGTAATTATTTTAACCGTCCGACGACGATCGAAAATTAATCTCTCCGAATGTCCTGCCGCAGGCTGCAGGGATACGTACGCTTCTTTATATTGCACGGTGCGAACATTTGTTGATTGAGGTTTTTTTTTATTATACATACAGTTAGTTTAAAACATTGGATACTTACTACAAGCAGAATTACAATACTGTTATTGATGTTATTGTGCAGAACATTTTTGATTTTACACTTTTTTGTGCACAGTAACGTATATTTACAGCTACCTATACTGTAGACTAGCGATACCTACCATTGAGTAACCTAACTTTTATACCTACTTAATTTACTCTATAATTTGCATTTTGAATCCTTTCTGCATTTTCAAGTAAGGTGCATTTTAACTAAAGTCATTTTTTGTCACTCTCCGTCAAATTCGATACTTAATTTATATTTCGAGACATTATAAAACAAAACGATTGCTTGTTGGTCGGAATTCAGTCCTGCTGCAGAGTGCTGATTGAATATAGTTGCTGCAGAATTCGTCCCCTGGTATACATTTATTAAATTTACATGCACTTATATATGTTATGGACTTCGGTCGTGTCATAGCATAATACGCTTCGTCGTCGTCGTCATCGTCGTTAACTCGGCCACAATAGGTCGTGTACATATAATACGCTCGGAATGGTGCACGTTGTATTGTATTGTAATAATAATTATTATAATATATAATTTCGTGCTCGGCCCGCGTTAACACGTACATCGTTTAACTCGGCACTGCAGACGTATAATAATAATATGTTTCGTAACGAGGAAATCGAATTGATGTGAACGAGCGTCTGCATGGGTTTTATTTCTCTTCGTATATTTATATACACACGCGCTTATTTATTAATATTAGTATTATTATTATTATCGTCATCTATTATTCATGTTGGACACGATCGCTCTAATTAATCGTTTTATCGATGTGTATACGCGCGAGCGCACAACACTCACGCATCCGTCAATTCGGAGCTTACATATGCCATAGTTTGTCACACTCACGCGTGAATGTTAAAAAAAACATCACAGATTATAATTTATAATATATTATTTATTATTATTATTACGTGCATACATTATACAGCGTGTATGTATGTGCATATGTGTGTCTGTGTATGAATGATCTCTCGCGCACGCGTGCGTTGTCTGTTAACAATATACAATTTAATAATAATAATAATAATAATAATAATAATAATATATTCCATCATTTTCCTCTTTTCGTACGGGTTATAATATTCATAGTATTATTTAGGTATAGCGTAGGTGTACCAATATTATTATACGAATGCGGGCGAATGCTATATAGCTGCTGTGTAGTATGCGGTCGTAACGCTGTTTCGCGTTCGTTATTCGATTGTATAATTCGCATATACCAAAATTAGATTTATCATCGTTGCCCTTTTTATCTTTTTTTTTTCATCCTTCTTATCATGTACACACTTCTTTATTATAATATGCAGTATATATATATATATATATATATCTGTGTATAATATAATAATTGTATATTCGTACAAATACCCGAAAACAAAGTAGGGCGATAGATTATTATTGTTATTGTTGTTGTTGTTATGTCCGTACAATAGTAGGTACGCAAGATTGAAATGCGCGTCGCCCTACGGGATTTTAATATTGTATTTTGTATTTGATCGCAAAACACTGCAGGCCCGATGCGAATATATAGGTTACTCACGCAAACCTATACTGTACTACACCTATCCTTCACGCCATCGTCTTACTATATTATAGCATGTTATTTTGGCGCTGCTTACGAAAACGCGTTTGGTTTTATAGTACATTATATGCGTACACACGTATAATATGTACTATGTACGCGAGCATCCGTGAAATTATACTATATAATATGTACTTATCCTGCGAATACGACTACACGACGCTGCATGAAGTGACGTGAGTGATCTGCACCATCATATACCTGCAGTATAATATGAAGCTATAACAGCAATAATTAACTCGTCTACGGACGTCTGTATATATATATATGTGTATGTATGTATTGTGGTGTCTACACGAACATTAATATCCGAGGCGTAGTGCATATGTGCAGTATATTATCCAGGGCGAAATTCGATAAAACTCGAAATTGCAATTCGAAAATACGTCACGTATGTTCTGCCGCGTATAAAAAACCCGGGAACCCGTTTGCAATTCGAATAATAATCGTCATAATCAATAAAATACGTATATGTATACGAGTATACAAGTCGCGAAACGTGTGCGCACGTTTGTTCGTTAAAACAACCCTTACACGGGATCGTTAAAGTCTCCGTGACGGCAGCGGCAGCTACTGCTGTATGTATTACACGTGCTACGCATCACACGTATATACAATATACACGCGACGACGTGATGATGCATCCGTCTGCAGTATATACACGCGTGCGTTTGCAGAATTTGTATCCGATCTGATCTGCACTATCTCGACGGGTATATACTCGTAATATGTATATAATATGCACTCCCGTCGTAATTACATGTACGAGTTTAGCGATATTGCAGGTTTTTTTTTCCCAGAATTTTTTTACCTCGTCGAAAATTACAACTGCAGATGTACCGCATCGCACGTTTCGCAATGCACTGCAGATGAGATCGTTCATTATTATTACGCGCGTACATGTATATACACATTATATATATATATATATATATATATATATAGTAAAGAGCTTATATACTTGTTACTTGTATTTGTATATGTTGTATATAATAAAATATATATATATTATATATTAGTGGTTTGCACGGCGGCGACGATGGTCGCGTATACATAAATAAATGCGCGCTCGGTACGTTTTATAATTATGCGTCGTGTACTCGCGTTTATTATATTGTTTGGAACGAAAAAAAAAACGGGGCAGACGTGCCGCAGCAGAGTGTGCAGCTCAGGAAACGCGGACGCGAATAAAGCCAAACTTCTTATTGCGTGTCTACATATCGGAATGCTGTATGCTCGGAGACCGCGACCGAATATGGCTGTTATCGCGCGCGAGGGGGCAACCAACGACCGACTATATACACATGAGGTATATATATATATTTTTTTTTTTACGTTTACACGTATACACACATATACGTAATGTGTGGTCGTCTTTAAGGACACGGACCGCCACTTCGCGTGGTTCGGGGAAAAACCGTGTATCAAATAAGTAGGTAGGTACATGTACTGTCTTTTCCATTTTTTTTTCTTCTTCTTTATATATATATATATATATATCTTTTGACGAGCGGGTCATCGGACGTCGTCGTCATCGTCATCTTCGTCGTCGTCGTCATTCTATCTAAAAATGTATACTTATGTGGACAAACAAACGTACGATATTCGGTCACTGTATTGACACGCGGTCGTTTCAAAAAATGGTTCGATCGCACAATAATGCGTGTAAACCTACTACGTCGCCTTAACGCGCGCGCAGCGGTCCGTACAATCGATTTATTTTGCGGAGAAATCGTGTTGCGTTGCGGTGGGTAACTCGGTGACAGCCGTATGATCGTTTTTCTAATGACTTTGTAATAGTATTATGACAGCTGCAGCAGTCGCAAAACCGACGACGTATTAGTACCGACCGCACGAGAGCCTATAATATAACCCCCACAGAATCATATCAATGCCTTGCGCTTTTCATCAGGTCTCCCGCAATCAAGTATTATAGTCATCGAAATACATTATAATAACATCACATTGATACTATGTATTTCAGAGGACCGCATATGGTGGGTTTCGCGTGCATGCGAAACCGCAAAAATGTCGATAAAACCATCGTAGTAACGCCACCCTGTGCGTTGGGATTAAAAGCGCGTAAATCGTTTAATAATGCCAATCATACATCGTAACAATATATTATAATATGTACCTATACGTGAAAACTACATATGATAATGATAATTATTATTTTATCGGCCGACGCACATAAATAATAATATAATACGTCGGAGAAGAGTAAATCACGTCGGGCGTTTGCGCGCGGGTAAACCGGTTGTACAAATAGTTGTTCAAGTGTATGTGTGCAATAATTTAATTCGCTTGTGTATGTATTATTATATCCGCACTTTATAAAATATCGTGTGTGACGCGGGACCGCCTACGAACGGAGGTTTTCGAACATCGCATGTATAATATATAATGTTAATTTTTTCCCTACCGACAAATTTTTGTCCATAATATACGGCGGCGGCGGATGGTGTCGAACGATCGCGATGGGAATATTCACAACGCGATCGTATAGGTTTATATGCCTACGTATTATATAATATTTTATATAGGTTTCTGTATTAATTATCATAATAATATAATACGTTCATATTATACATTTAATATACATGCGTGTACACATAAAATTTAGACATTTACCCAGGTATCTGACGACGTTTGTATGTATAGTGTATGTATAGTACCTATATAATATATACGCGCGTACACACTGCAGTATGCGCTACACACGCGTGCACGAAACAAATGCGTATATTACATTATGGTGTACGTTTTGATATCGACCATTATAATAACCATATATTATACACATATACTCCGGTAGACGTAAATATAGCATGTACATATTATAATGATAATAATTTATATCGTGTAGTATGCTTATGTACCTGATATTACTCGTGGTGGATTGCTGGCGCGTTTTCGAGACATGAACAACGACACTATATTATAATAATATCGTCCTGCGTGGCGGGACGAATGCGTATAGTTATAATAAATGCGTACCTTTACATATGCGTATATTTGTACGCGCGCACATTATATTTTACGTCGTCACGTTAACCACGGGCCACAAGAGTACGGGTTTCGCAACGATAAGCACATATAATGACGTGTTTTCCGCACGTATAGAAGGTTGTATCGGTATAGAACTGCATCATCAGGTGTAGTCTGCTATATGGCGGCAAAGATTCCGCAAAGCGCGACAAGTGCATTATTTATTATTCGTTGTAAGACGGAAACGCGCGCTAGAGTTCAGTGATGATGAGGAGGAGGGGGGAGGATCGCTCACCAAGTCCTTTTTTTTTCTTTTTCCAGTAAGCGTAAAAATATAATATACGTAATATCAGCGGTTCTCAAACTCTGGTACGCGGAAAACTATACATGGTGATACGCAAAAGACCACACAAATGGTAGAAAGAAAAATTAAAAACCATTTTTTTTTTTTTTTTATCTTATTTTGACCAAATTTCTTGAACACTGACTAATTAAGAAAAAGAGACTGAAAGAATTATCGTGCGACGAATGTTTGAAATCGAAATTTACTAAATTAGAATTGGGTGAGTTTTAGGTAAAGATTAAAAACGAATATCTGTCGTTATCTAGAAAAGCATTAAAATTTTTAATACTAACAACATTTATTATTTTTGTGAAATTGGTTTCTCCTCATTGCTCGTCATTGCTCAAACTAAGTCTCGAAATAAACGCTTATTTACGCTTAAAATAAAGTACAACTGAACCAGTTATTTTATCGCTAATATGAAACTTACAAATCCATGGTTTTCTTTGAAATTTGTTACCTACTGAATTCATATCTTATTTTTTTTAAAAAAAAACTATACATTTACATTAATAAATAAACAATAATTATATTGTAGTATTTTACTGCCTTATTATAAAAAATAAATGTATTCAACTAGTATGTAAAATTTATACAGTTCTATTTTTGATGATAAGCGAATGATTGATAAAATACTTGAGTGGTACGTGAAAAAAAAGTTTGAGAATCGCTGTGTTAGATTATTACAAAACTCTATAATAATATTAATACAAGCGTTTTACCTACATATATTGTATGAAATAAAAATATGCTTCCCTTCTCGAAACCATTCGTGCCTGTAGATTATTATAGTAGGTACTAGGTATACATATACACGCGCTGATGTTTCGGGTCCAATACAGGTTTCACATGTATTTAATAAAATAGTGTTGGTAACTTTTAAGGTTCCGATGAACATAACACCTGCAATGAGTCCGAAACGTTAGTGCGTATTATTACTAAAGACATGTGCAAGCATATCATATATCCTGCAAGATAGCGTTGAATAATAATTCGATTACAAACATTTTTTCGAAATCATTGGCCCCATTTTCGGATGTGTATATATATTTGACTTTATGCTCGCTTTTCCGTCATTACGATGTCGAGATCGCAAATGTCCATATTTTTGGGATCTTTGCTGAAAACCTTTCGACCCACAGTCTACCTTTACTCTAATTCTCATCATGTCACCGTGGCTACCGCATTATAACAGCGTCCATACTCCATAGTGTATACTATTATATAGCAACGCTTCTCAACCTGCGGAAACTTCATAGTTGCGGCACGCAAAGAAAATCTCTTTTTATAAAAAAAAAAAAAAAATTAAATGAATTACTATTAAAATTAAATATTATTTAATAAATTACACATTTAAAATTACAATAACCAATTTGAAGCCCGATTTTGACGTTATCGTCCGTTCCAAATAACATCAACTGTCTGATTGAAATAGTAAACCGTAATAATTATAATCATAATTGAACTACCTATATATTTAATTTCATTTATTTCTCTGTACGTTATTATTACTATTGCCATTATTTTGTAATTCCTATATAATAAGATAAAATTCTGTATACGTATAAATAATAAACGTATACGTTAATAACTAACTAAAACCCATTTAAAAAAAAAAAAAAAGGTCATTTATGGTATGATACGTAAAAACTATATATAAGTGGTATACGCGCGAATGTAAAAAGGTTGAGAACCGTTGGTGTATTATACATACATATTATATAGTGCAGATAGTCGCGTGTTTCGGAAACATGTCTTGCGCAGTCCACCCGTGTGTGGCGCTAGAGGGGGACGCCAGTGCAACGTGATAAGGGTAGTTGTGTTTGGCGCAGGGGTCCCAGACCGGGCAAAGGCCGGAACAGCCGGACGAGGCGATCGTCTAGTCCGACCAACGGGACCGGAACGGGGGCGCTGATGAGCACCACCAACGCGACGACCACCAGTGCTTCGACTTCGGGGGCGGCTGCGGGCTACGAACTGTACCAGAAGTCCCTGTTGGAGGTGCCGTGGCCGCACGCCGAGTACGGAGAAGCGTCCAGCGACGACCTGAGTTCCGAGTGGGACTCGGACGTGCCAGAACCGCAGCTCAACGCAAAGGTTAATAATTAATAATATTATACTTCGGTACAGCATATCATTTTGTATGATTTTTTTTCATTTACATTATTATAATATCGTTTTGTGGGCGGCTGAACTCTCAGTGACTTCTCTCGGATGGGTGACCACCGCACAAGACTTATTTACACAGCGGCGTTGTCCCTAATATGCTGACCCGGCCCCTTATATACATTATACACACATACGCGTACACTATATATATATACCCTGCACGTGTTAAACCCCCCCCCAAGGTTCATCTACTACCCAAAAAAAATCTACAAACCAAAAACCCACAAATATGCGGAGAGTAAATGGCCACAGGTGCCGGGCCCTTTCTAAAAAATAGATAAATCAAAAAGATTAAATAATTGTTTTTAATAAATGTTGTGCGTGAGATGACGCAGAACATTATTATACCTACTATATAATATATATTTATATATTGTATACAGCAATGTATATTAACAATGAGTTATAAAAAAAAAACGTCTTACGATTTTGAAATTGTTTTCTATGAATGAGAACATGCGTTTGCTTTTCTCTCCTTAGAAAACGTAATTTTCAATTACAAAAAAAAAAAACCGCGTAGTACTTGCAGCGCGGCTGTATCATCATCGTTATTTTCCGATTCATTTATATTTCATTTTCAATACATTTATTTGCACGCGTCATGTACCAAAATCATTTAGGCGAATTGTAATTGATATACGTTTTTATTCACATTCTATAACTTATTTATTATATATAGTATCGTCATTGAATAATTCGACAGAAATATTATATACCAAAACCACAGTAAAAACATGCGTACAATAATTATATGTTGATAAATAATAATAATCTTTAACAATCGAGATGCGATATTATATAATTATAATTTTTATATACATTGAAACTATGAAATATGCGGAATAATTCAATAAACTCAATACACATGATACCTATATAAGTGCACTACGAGTTTTCGTACGCTTATTCATGGACGCTGTGAAAATATATATCGTATATTAATTCGATGATGACCAAAAACTCTATTATGTAAACGTGCTTATACGGATTCGAGTTATCTTCTATCTATAAGGTTTTGTGCAATATCTAAATAAAAGCTGCTATTCTTCTGATCTTCGAAAAGACAAAAATCAAATATGTTTAAAAATGTTTACAATACGATCTATAATGTTTAAGTATTTAAATACTATAATAATACTCTTCAGCTTATAGGCTTATTTTAATTTTTAAACAATAGGTATCTATAAGTGTATGTAAACGAACGTGGGGGTAGAATACCATATTTTATCGTCGATTCTCGCGGTCGTTTGTTCAATTTTTAATAGAATTCTATTTATTTGTGATTTTGTATTAACAAAAAACGACATATTTAGGAATGCTTTTCGTGAAAAAAATTACTGTGAAATAATATTGTAAAGCGCTTGGGTGATATATTATAATAACTAATAAGGCTAATGAAGAATCCTATAGCTATCGTCCATACATATCAGGTTTCGCAAATTTTTTATATTGCATCCGTGTACCCATGTATAATATAAAATAATAAGACAATACGTTTTGCGTGTACTCCATTATTGTACTTCATGACGTGTTTTATTATTATTTATTTCGTTTAAATATTTTACTGCTGTTCCCGAAGTCATTTCCTTAAACATTTTATCTTCGTCGTTATCATTTCCTTCTTCTTACCGCGTACCTCAATGTGATGTTTTAGGCCACGTCATAAAACACCGAAGAAGACTGTTGCAGCTGCAGTGTATTGTGACTGTTTACCGTGAAACACTTTTAACACCACGCGAATCTGTATATTAGTATATTACTATAAATATATATATATATATATATATAACTATAAGGACGCATTTAGAAGTGGCATAAAAAAACTTGTACGACGCGTTCGTTACGAACGATTGTAACGGACAAAAAATTAATATAATATGTCTCTGTCACTCCGGTTTAGTCTCGACGTGGGAGAAAAAAAGTTGTAAGCAATTCGACCGCAGTACTTACCTTTACATTTAATGTATAACCGTGTTGGTACCTATGTATACGTGAATATGAATTCGACGGATATCGTAACCATAAATGCAAATATGTATTATATTTTACCGGTGAATTATCGTGCCATTAAATCGTTTTGGCATGTCGGAATAAAAAGTATAAGGCCATTCAAATGATACAAGCGTGTAAATAGGCAATCGTACATCAACAAATGCGGTATTTGATTATTCTCTATTAACCACGCACACTATATTATGTTATATGTGCCGAAATCTATTTCATTACCGGAGTATAGTATACTTGTACACGAAACAATGTACACTTTGAACAATATATTGTACCGGAATTCATCACGTTGGTGTCAACAATATTTTATTATATTTTCAATTGATAAGAAGATTATCTAAGTACTTGAAAAATATGAATAATATTGTATGTAGTAGTACACATATTTTGGTGTTGTAGCATATTTGGGAAAAATCTAAATATATAATATGGGTGGTTGACAAATGTTATGAAAACAACATTTTGTGCAAAAACCAGATATTTTTTTTATTTTTATCGTTACCTAATAATTTAAAATCTTAAAATTAATCAATCACCAGTTCTTATGATTATCTAATCTAACCTTAACTAACCTAATCCATTAACCTATTTTTTTGTTCATTCGTTCATACTTTTTTTTTTAACTGGGACTGAGATATTTCAAAATTTACTTACTACCGCGAGGTGAATATGAATATATAGTGTAGAAAAGTAAATAATTGTCAAAAAAAAAAAAAATTGTATATAGACCACATTCCCCCTGCCCCATGACTAAAGAATTTGATCGCCACTGATGTACTCAAGTATATTATAATATGCTGCGACGCTTCAACATAAGAGTTTACTAATATTATATTAATGCACGTGCCCGTAATTCTGCGGTTACCACAAACTAATATACATGATACCATATACCAGATGTATCGCGCCGAATCGATGCGCCGTCATAATGCTCTCTTGAATGCGTCTCAATATATATAATATAGTTGTACGTATATACCTAATAAGTATATTAAGTAATATGCTGTATGTACCTATATAAACACATATACACACGGGTTTGTGTATACACACAATAACGTGTAAGTAGCGGTTTATACATCGGTTTGTATTACTCTCTCGTGTGCGCGCACTATACGAACATGGGGGAAAAAAACAGCAAACAAATATGTATAATATATTATCATCTCGTCCATTAAATCCATCTGCGCTAATACCGCATATGCGACGTACTCGTTTGTTATTATTATTAAGTATACATCTATATATCTATATTCGTATATCTCTATATTCGTACAATTCATCATGTACCGTCTACTCTTTACGGGTTATTGCAAACACGACTAATGTACTAAACTTTTTTTTTCTTCTATTTGTATAATAAGTAAAACAAATAAATTATTTACAATCACATCTACCAACTTTAAGCAAACGTGTGATGGGTGGTGGTTGAGAGTTATGATTATTCTCATACATTATTGCATTAAAAGAACAATTAGAAAATAGTTATGAAAACACACAACTATAATTTTAAATTCTAATACAATATGTAATATAGTAATTAATTATAATAGTAACTAAATATAAATAAATATCGTTTGTTTGTGTTGCATTTTTTGAGTATTTTTCCGATTTCGTAATACGTAAACTATACGGACACGTTCATCGCATACGGTAACGTAAAGTATTTTTTATGTATTCACTTTTTGCCGCAGATATTTACCGATTTCCGATCGAAAAATCAGTGGATTCACAGTGATCTATGGGCGCGTAGCCGACGTAATTCATTAGGATTTAAGTATAAATTATATGCAGTATATCAATATATTTCTTTTCAAACCAACCTTAGTAGAATAATATAGTATGAGTGCTGTAGGCGCTATAATGTTAAAAATAGATTTAAATATCAGTAACCGATAGAAAAAAAAAATTGATAAATTTGAATAAACACCATGAAAAGAAGTTAACACCTATACTATCACTTGACATGTTTTAAAATAAATAAACATACATACATATAAATAAATATACATTCTCTGCAGATCCTATAGTGATGACTAAATTATGTAGTCCCAGTACCATCACGTTTTCGTTATCAACAATCGGTTTGTCACCGGTTTTTGTAGTTTTCTGTTATGCTGCTGTACTCTTCGTCGCCATTTATTGCATGTTTTTAGCTCATTCTCTGAGTCTGTAATCGCGCAGCTATACCGTGATTACCGACTAAAAAATCGAAACTATTAAATCAATAGCGGTATACATCATTTTCGTTTATCCAATAGAACGTAGTGAGAAAAATATCACGACATTCCGCGTTTCGAACGTTTGCTGCAATAGACGACCGGAAAAAATGTTTCCACGTGCCGCACGACTCTTATATTTTAATATAAAATACCCACCGAGTGTACCGGATGAAAATAAGGTATATGCGTATACATAAGTGAAGTGGCGGATTTACAACATTTTCTTGGGGATGAAGGTCCTAAAAATGATATATATTTCTAACACATAATTTATATTAACAATTTAAAATACATAAAATTATTATATCAGCGTTTGGGGGAAGGATATTGAATAGGAGCGCATTATGTTATAATAATATACAAGCACAATAATACGCTTTAAAACGGCAAGGTTTCGAGGTCGAACTTTACGAAGTCAATAATTATACAATAATTATTACAGCATGCGCGTATATGCGGCCAAACACGATAAACGTGTTAGAATGAAAATAAATATTATAATATATTTGTAGTGAATAATATCAACGGCGCGTAATGTCGATGTGTGTACGACGATATTATTATTATAATTTATTTTCACTGGCTCGGAAACTCTATAAAATAACTTTTACACTGCCGTCATTTCGAATTAATGGCGCATGATGACTCCAAAGACTTAAACGTTCATGACTCGAAACGGCGGTGGCGATGGCGGTTTCGTTACGAGCATTTTTTTTCTTTTTCTATATCGTTACGCTTAATATTTCATTTGTTCACGCGCAATTTTTTCATTTCACTTGGCAAACGCTGTGCGCAACAAACAATAGTTTTTACCGCGCTCCGCATTAAACCTAATACATCTATTATAATATATGTTTACGTATTGCCCACTCGCACTGAAATATACTTGTATGGGCTCGAACGCTTAGAAACTATTCTTAATATATAATATATAATAAATTGTTCACAACAGTTTGGTTATCATTGGGTTGTATCTTGGATATATAACCATCGGATTTCGGTATACACCGCACCGTATCGTATGTTAAAACTCACGCAGAATGCTATAACAATATACGAGTACATACGTATAATATACGATTTAATTTTTCGCAGTACCTCATCTTCAGTTTGGTAAAACATTTACCGATATTTTTTTCTTCCCGTATACACCACACCATAAATAGTTATTAAGATTAGGTAAAGTTGGCCGTTGACCTTATAAGGTATACAATATATAGGTTAACTACATTGGCGTCTGGCACACGGGTAAAATCGAATAGATCGTAAAAAAGTGCAGTGCGTAATTATTATATTGTATTGAAATATGCGCTTTACCGACGCCATGTCAAATGCCACATGTATTTTATATGTACGTCGCGTAACATGCATACCGTTGTATAATATTATATGATGCGTGTGCGTCGTAAAATGATTTCTCGGAAAACACATATTATTATAGTGTATAATAAAATATTGTATTAAAAAGAAAACCGCTTTCCAGCCTTGTACGCGATTCCTGTTCAGCCGCGCTAAGTTTTCAGTGTTATGACTTACAATTAGTGCGTTATGAGTTATAACTTATATAATAGTTATATAACACGGTTAATATTATTGGGTGCACCTATATAGCTGCAATAATAATGACGTGGTCTAAAGATGCGAAGCGCGAGATCGTTTTGAATAATTGTTCGCCGTGGCGTATATAAAACGCAATACGGCCGAGTGAGTCGTATCGTATGTGTAGTGTTAATAATACAACATTATCGCGTATGTATATAATATCATATAATGTGTATCGTTAAATCAACTTTATTTGAGGGACGTCGTCACAGAAAATATATACGAACGGGGAGCGGTCCGTCGTCATCGTTTTCTATGTATACTGCAGCAGCACCCTCAGGAAACCGCTCCTTTATGCCCGCGTATCCGACGGATATTACTTACATTAAATTATGTATACATTATGCTATTCGTATATTATTGACAAGATCAGTGTGTGTGCGTAAGGAATTTGTCGCGTTATTATAAACTAACATAATAAAATATATAATACATAAACAGTGTATACCACTTAACTGCATGCTACTTGACAAGTAAACAATAAATTCTCTACCGCAATACCTGCGATGCAGCAATGTGACCGAGTGTCATTATAAAACCATCGACTTTATTAAAATCCACACCATTGGTAATATATTATATATTATCGAATAAAATATATAATTAAAATTAATTATATTAAATCTTACCCATAATATAATATATACGTTTACCTACATAATATATTCTCCGAGGTTTGCGTAATTAACTGGATGTGTAAATTGTTTATTCAAAACGTTTCGCGTTTATTATAATATAGGTGTATTATACTCCTGGTAGATTATACGTATTATATATTTTATATATATTATACCGGACAAATGATTATATGCAAATTTAATTATAAAATCACCGCGCCCCGAACTAATTGGATTTAAATGAAAGCTTTTTAAACGTCAACCATCGTCGTAGTCCCTCGCCCATCAGAGACTGCGCTTAATGCGTTAATCGTTATAGCTAATGTATATAAATATTATTATTAGGTATATATAATATAAACATGATTCGATTGATTTTATAACGTCTCGTCGTCTTTTAATATTTATGCTGTAATATGAGCACATACGCTTCAATATTTTGCCCACGTTTTAAACGCCGTCTAATTTGACTGTATATATATAAACATACAGCCCGTACAGTGGTTCTTATTTCGTGTCATCGTAGCCTATACACAACACATAATATCGGATCTACATATTCTGTCAAAACTAAGAGCGATGATTGAAATACTTATATTAAACATCTGCGCAAAGTTATCCATCGAATCGAGCGTCGAGCGTGTACGATTTTGAGGACATTTTAGTCCTTTTCGACTGACCAACCTTCTAAATTACAATATAATATTTGGATTTCTCTCAAACTGTGCAGCGTGGACGTTTATTTTTATATGGTAAACGTGTGTATAATACTCAGTGGAGTCTAGTAGATATTCTTTATGGAAAGTAAAATAAAACAAACCAAATACATGGTACTTATGGTACATCGCGGTCGCTGACGAGACGATGAATCGCGTTAGACAGATGACCATATGATGTCAATTCGCGTTTCCTAATAGAAATATACACACATACTATATACATATGTATGTGTGTGTGTGTGTGTATATTGTATTATGCCAATGATAAATTATAGTAATTATATCGTACCCTGCTATAACGTTGGTATAACGTAGTGGTCCGCGCGCGAATCCGAATAAAAAAAAATATAAGAACCGTTGTGTTTACAGTGTATATAAGTATATTATCTATAACCCGTTCGATAAAATGTTCGATTCCCAAACGCCTTCGTTTTATTCATTAATTTTTCTTTTTTTTTTTTTCGTACTTCTAATATGTGTAAAACGACCGGCGATCGATCACCACTATGGTCGTGATGCCCGTATGCATATGTGTGCATATAATGTACATTAAATATAATGATAATAATGTGTATAATATAGCTTAATAAACCCGTATGACGTCAATGAACGCACGAGACTATAATATGATATTAATGTTATTTGTAACGAACGCGTTATATGCCGAGCAGCTAGAGCTATAGGTCATCCGAGTGTACAGTATTGGGATTTAACAAAACGATATAATGTGCAAACACATCACACTCTATGTATTTTATTTTATTTTTTTTTTTTTTTTTGCTTTTTAAACACTCTGTGTATATTATATATTATTATATTTGACCGCGGTCGAGTAGAACAATATATGTACCGCGGTTTTAAATCCGTCATTCAGCCCGAACAGAATATTATATCAAGTCGCATAATAAGTATGGTAGAAGTAGTGAACTAACAATATCGAGATGACACAGCTATTGGAAGCACAGTTCGCAATCGTATATTATACCTCTGACGGAAGAAAGTATCGAGATATTTTTAATTTTTATAGAGAATTATACTCGATTATATCCATAACCAATCCTGCGGAGTTTTTCTGTTATATAATTTTAAATTCATCATCACTCTAATTTTTTTTTCTCGTCATCCGCACCACTGATAAACCCCATAAAAGTAGATTTCTATATTATTGTACACTGACGTGTATTGTATACGCTAAGTACAAGTCTATGACGGTCATCGTCTATTAACGCGTATTCGACGGTGGCATATCACGCAGAAATCGAGCGGACGCTAAACGACAAACCGGACAGCATTGTCCTGCCCTTTTTCGCATATTTCACGCGCATACGCACATTTATAGAATAATATTATTATAGTCAAACATTCCGTCTTCGAACTTTAGTGACCGCATCGTTGCGAAGCAATCCAATAAAAAACGGTAACTTAAAACGTACAAAATGTACGAGTTATTTGCCCGTGTTGGCCTATCACTATAGTATTATATATTGTGTACACTCGCGCAACACGTGGAACGCGTGCGATGAAGACGTTACTCGACGACGGCGGCGCGGCGGCGGTGGACTAGTTTTTTCTTTCGATCTCGTTTCCCGTCCGTACAACGTGGACTATGAAAGGTCACTGTAAATATGCAATTTTTATTTATCGTTTGTTCTTACTCTTTCACTTATTTTTTCGTCGTTGCACTCAAATCGTAGAACGCAACATTTCCATCGGAAGATTGATATTTATATAATATATACTCAACGATGAGCCCGAATTCAAATGGATTGTAATTTATCAAACCGAGTGATTGTTTTTGAATATAAATTTCGTTACATATCTACACATTACTCATATTATACATATTTGTCCTATGTGAGTGCATCCATGGTTGGAAATACATTTACTATGCGCAGAGATACTTGGAAAATATACATCCACTTTAATGCGTATAAAATAAAAATAAATAATACATGCACCAATATATTCGTATTTATATTCTGTAGAGTGTAAAGTATGTATATCTATATGTATTGTAGAACGTTTCTCATTTAACCGTTTATAACTGTTTTGTTAAACATTTTTTGAAAAATTGTCGTCTTATTATTACACGTATATACATATAATCGTATAAAGTCGAAATATGAACTGTAGACAATTTTTATGAATATCCTGGATTCGCGTTAAAATAATCATGACTCGCTGTTAATCTTTGGGATGGACACTTTTACGAGCAAAAATAAAATATTCAGTGGTACGTATCTGATGTACGTGTACACGTTTATAAGTTTAAATAACTTTATTATTAAACGAAGCTCTGCACCGAGGATACGACGTCAATCTTGCACGAAGAATAACAAATAATAATGCGAACATGTATATTAAATTCAAACACCACTGCGGATGCAGTCATAGGCCACCGACGACGACTAGCTCTTCTACCGTTCCCTCAACGTAGTAGTATAGGTTATGTAGGTACTATATATGTTTGGACTTTTGTATAAGTTTGCGCCGATGGTTTGAATTTCGTTTTCTCAAAAATATAAATAAAATAACGTCGTTGATCATTTCTCCGAACGTGTAATAATGTCATATGAAATACCTACATAATATACGTCACTACGTGCATCGAATGGTATGCTATTAAGTTAAGTTATATAATATGTATCATAGTGCGTATTTTCGTTTTCGATTTTCAAACATCTTTCATTTCTCCAGGCAGCAACAACTGCACACCAAGCGTATTATTTTATCATTTTTCGGTAAAAATTTGGGTCACGGACGGGCATCGCACGAGTAAAATGTAGACACAATACCTATATTATATTCTAACCACCGCAATATACATTATAAGACCATAGGCGTCCGCTGTTTCTGTCTCCTCTTCGACTTCGTTACGCCCCCTTGCACCCTGATCGAATGAAATACTAATAATAATACTAATAATTATAATATATTATTAATAAGACGCCGGCTGCAGCTGCGGTATATATCGACCCACTCAACCCGGGACCCGTGAATCTGTTAGAAAACTGTCAAATTCTCACGGACTAAGGATGCCGTACGCGCATTATACTAATTGGCAACGTCGGTCGCGGTTGCTGCTGCTGCTAATCGATCCAAAAATTACGCAACCGGAACGTATTCATACAATATATATATGTGTGTATATATATATATATATATATTATGCGTGCCCATAGATATTTAAATGATGGCGAATTAAAAAAAAAAAAATTGTCTTTCTTTCAAACGACCCCGGGCAACATATCTCGGCCACTCACGCAGCTGCGCCGCAGTTTGTCTACAGGTACATTATATTATATTATACGTCTGAGCAATACGTAAGTCATCAGCCAACGCATAATATACGAGCAGCGTGAGAGAGCATATAATAAATACGATGTATAGGTACGCACACAAGCGAATATTGTATACGTATAAAATCCAATATATTTGATTGTATTATGTTCGTCTATCGAAATTGTGTACATTATTTTCTGTACTCCGACGTGGTTCGCTCTTCGATTTACTACCCTTTATTTTGAATAAAAAAACCACCCTGTCCCACTATTTTTCGTACTGTATACAAAACACACACGATATCCGACAAAAAATAATATTTTTGAGTTAAACGAATTTGAGAATATAGTTCAAATTTCAGACCTACGGACCACCGTCTCGAAAACATCCTCATAGTTTTACCGTACGATTATTATATATTTATACAATAGCACTGGTCGCAGCTGCAGTATTAAAACACTGCAGGTGTCGCACTGTCGCGTCAATTCAATAAGAGTATATAGGTGTATAATATTGTGTTTTACTTATCCGAACGATGCGTATTATAATATTAGTTGACTTCAGTCGCGTGTTGATCCCCATACTTTGTTTTCTTCTAACGACTTCAACAAAAAATAAAAGATAACTGGATATAACTCGTGTAAAACACGTTATGCAGTCCATCGGAATGCTTCTGGTTTATTAGTATAGTTTTAAAGGAGGCAAATTATTCGCAATATATATCGTAATAAATATCCATTATACATGCTATAAATTAAAATTTAAAATAATCAGAATTATATATTATCTCAAGAGAAATAATAATATTACATATGTACCAATACAGCTTAGAATGTATATGCTAATTGTTGGTTTTATTATTATTATTATTTTTTTTTTTTTTTTTGGTCCGAACACGCACTCATCATATACGTTTCTTGTAACGAAAGAACAAAAAAATAACCGCTGGATACAATTATATAATAGACGCATAATGTACATTAAATATACGTTAACTGATATCGCGGACACGATTCATTTGCATGGGACATTATTAATGAAGTCTACATACGTCATAGTAGTATAGTACGTCATACGAAGCACATCCAAATAAAATAATTATTGTTTTTATTCGAACATGTGCCATTGGTCAGTAGGTATATAATATATGTATAATGTTGCGAGTGTTTTTTTTTTTTGCTTTTTCACTATCGATGCACTGAAACGTAACACGCCACAATATATGCACGTTATATAGCTGTAATAAGTAATACCACTTGTGTATTGTCATTTTGTATGTTCGTTTCTCGCGTATTTTTGTCTCGGTCTAAAGTAATATTATGTAAAATGTAAATACCGTGCGCGTATTCATTTATATAATAATATACATTCACGATTAATTGGACGTATGACGTCCGAATTGCATTTAAATAGACACCATATTATGCACACAAGAATATTATAAGTACTCACTATTCTGTATCTTTGTGTTTAATAATAACCATTATAGGTAAGATATTATAATAATTGCAAAACCGTGTTGTGAAAATTTCTCGGAAAACGACGTTCTTCGATAACCGCCATATTATTAATAATTATTTATTATATACACTAACATCGCCTAAGTCATGACGATTAATACATAATATAGCACATATTCTATATGCATAAGCACTGGTGTAAAATTATACTATTATAATTTATAATTGTAACAATATAGAGCATATTATTATATTATTTTCATGTCGGTGGTTTGGTGCTATCCGTTATTAATTATCGGTGTATTGTTGCGTATCCAGTGTATTTGTTTTTATTTTTCAAAATCATTTTTATCATATAATTACACAGGTGAGCGCGTGCACGTTTATTCAATAAAATTCTTCAAACAGTTTTAACCCAAAAGTGTCATCCGCGGGTGTTTACCCAAGATATTGAATCATTGAAATGAAATATTTCGGTCCCGCCTAGAAAAAAATAATCCCATCTATACATAAAGCTTGACAGTGTTCTCGGGTGAAAACGTATAGTATACTATACCTATACAGTATGTACGCTAGTACGCTACTTATACGTATTCAAATGATACATATAGGCGTATATTATTGTATTCGATTGTGGGAAACGTGATTTAAAAAAAAAAACATTCGATCAAAAAATACCTAATATAGATAAAAATAAATATATTGCGTTGAATCGATAAGTGAACATATCAGGTGCTTATAAACTATAAATTAATTAATATATTAATATTATAAAATACTAACAACTGTTATACAGCTATATTATAATCTCTTATACTAATCTCCGTGATAATGTTTTGCTAATATTAAATGGTATTACACCGATTGCCTTTGAAATATTATGAATGATTCTACATCAAACTACGCGCGTAGACGGTATATTTCTTCATGCCACGTCTCCGATATTCTAAACAATCGGAATTGGTCGACTACGTTATTGTATCGCCTGGTATATGCACGTGTACATTAACCATTACTTCAGATGAATCGGATATTATAAACGTCTTATGCTTTTTTTTTTATGAATTTTTCCATCGCGAAATGCACGTACAATTTTAAAGGATAAAATTAAAACTATTTAAAACGATGTTTACTGTTGCCAAACGGCCATATATCAGATACGTGGTATAATTTTTATAATAATTTTGTTCTCGCTTACTGAGCACTTGTTCATGATTTATGTAATTTTTTTATTTTTATTTTTTTTTTTTTTACTTACCCACCATGCCCATAATATATTCGATATCAGTATATCATGTTTTACTAGTATACCTATCTAAATAGTAAATACATACTATTATAAGTGTACAAGTGCATATGTATTTATGGTAATTTGTTTTGTACTTGCATACAATTATTAAAGAAATATGATTTGAAAAATTCTGTTTTGGGGAGCAGTTTATCGTATTGAAGTGTATAACCAGTCATTAAAAATCAATTGATTTATAAATACGGTTTTAATCTGATTTTTAATTAGGTTAAGTACCTACCCAATAATCATATTATACTATAGTACATAATCTGAACCATAATATTATTAAGATAATTTCATACAATTTGGTTTGTACACTATATATTATATATAGTACGAGCATGGCTATAATATTATGTGTTGGTGTGAAACTACACTTTTACTGGATATTGGAAAAGGTTGATTTAATGTGTATATATGATAAAATATTTATCATTATACTATAAATACAATATAGTATCTATATGTATAATGTTATGCTTGTTCGAAGGTATTAAACGCGATTTAATTATATAATTCTATGGTTTATCGAAGAATAATATTGTTGGTGTATACGACCTCAAAAATAATTGCGTGCATCATGAATAACATTTAAGTAAAAAAAATAAAAAAATAGTTATAATAATAATAATAATAATAATAATAATAATAATAAAATTAATGATTTTCGCTTTTTACCAATCATCGCATTATACCTACATATTATGTGTCAGAGTTAACTATACCATGTATTGCATTCCCATAACGACTTTTGGATTTGAATGTTTTTGTTAAACGTGCACTCGAGCAGAAAAATAAAAAAATAAAAATCGCTATACATTTAAACGCGCAGACATGTATATAAACAATATTTTCACTTTCACCTCAATTGTTTTAAAAATATTGTACACCCGTCTTTCACCGGCTAACGAATCGACGCGAAATTCACGGTGACTTATGTGCGCAGTATGGTAAAAATATAAACGAAATAACATATTGGTATGATTTTCATTGTACGTATAAACCTCAATCGTTCCTATGTAAACGCAGAATTTCCTCCTCAGTGCGCGACGGAGGCTGCTCTGCAGGACCAATACAATTATATTATAGTCGTGCAGTTTTCTGAATAAAATGATTATAATATTATATCTTAAATTGCCTACACAATGAAAATAATCATTATTTGATTTAGAAACATTGCGATCAGTCTAAGGATTTTTTTCCTTTTCGTCCATGAGTCATTCACGTAACTAGTCGGTGTAGTATCAATCGCAGTCCTTAACATGGGCACAAATACTATATGGTGTACGTATCCTGCAGTGGATTCTCGAAAATAAGAAAGAAACGATTCTCCTGTACGGAAATCGCCACAACGCACGTTCCATAAATACTATATATAGCTCGATGGCAAATCGAATCTTTCCATGTCGATTTATCGAGAATCTATATAATACACTGCGTGCCGTGCGGTATGCGACGACGTCCGTAAAGTTATTATTATTATTATTATTATTATTATTACATAGACAACTGAAGTAGTGTAATAAAACAATATTAAACAACCCGTCAGACGGTGCGACGGCCGAGGTAAATAGTTATAAATTGTCACATTGTCGCCACGGCGCAATGCAGTCATAACCAGTGTAAATGCCGACAGCACAAGAATACAACACTATAGCATATAACACGAAGCTACACAGAAACGACAAATTATTATCGAGTATCTCTTTCCAGCGCGTACACACGTTCTCTCTCACTCTCAAACTCTCTCTCTCTCTCTCTCTCTCTCTCTCTCTCTCTCTTTCTTTCTTTCTCTCTCCCTGCAGCTCTCTTTCTGTTTCTCTGCTTCACCGTCCATCCATCCATACATCCATATATCGTGTGTATACATATGTACGCACGCGCTTGCGCACTCACGTGTATGAGCCAGCGTACGAGAGAGTGTGTTCGAACTTGGTTGGCGTCGACGTGATTGGCATCGGTTCAGGTCATTCACACCTATATAATATTATATCTAGTGAAGTCCGCGAGGGGACCGGTTGCCTTATGGTGTGTGTGTGTGCGTCTTCCTCCCACTATATCATATACATAAATTCTAAAATTCATTACGTATATATATATATATATATATGATCGTATTTCGTCCAATAGATATGTTGAATTATTATATATGTGTAGATATACACATACGTCTTGTGCGTTTCGTTCGTCTTCCGTGTGTACATAATATATATAATATATTGTATCGTATATTATTATATAGGTCTATTCGCGTAGTAAATATAGTGCATATTATTCAGTGTACTGTGTTGGTATGTATGTGTCTTTTTATAACGAAAGATTTTTATTTTATTTAAATCGTGTTTCACGACAAAGTCTCGCGTCTGTTCCTATTTCGAGCTTTTAATTATTACGACTGCTGCCGAAGCCAACACAATCCCCGAACATCATCGCTTCGTGTTGGCGAGTTATTTTAATATTTTATTGTACGTATTATTTTTATAACACTGGTGCAATACGTGATATTTCGAGACTCCATATTTATTTTATTTTATATTTTTAAAATCACTCGTTGGCTTAACTCCTGAACACGCATAAATTCTATGGATTCAAAAACATTTGATTACTAATAATTAGATCTTTCGGCACATCAATAGTAAACATTGAATAACATAATCGTATGCAATAGAATTAGAAAGAAAAGCAATAATAATAAAAAAAATTAAAATTAACAATAATTATTGTTATTATAATAATAACCACATTGATGTCAGCACTAAAAGTTAAATAAGTGATCAGCACGGGCATTTTTCAAAATACGTCTTAGTGGGTCATTAGATAAATGCCTATAGTAGTGCATGTAAAATAATAGAAAAGGTAGCATGGGATCTAAATATGATTTGAGGAACTTATTAAAATAGATTAAAAGGGACGGAAAATTGACTTTACCAAAAAGTAAGTATTATTCAGGAACTTCAGTATATCCAGAGCAATGGAAAAATAATCTCTTATGTTCGTACAATATTCTGCAGCGCTTTTGATGTATACGTTTCACGGTGGATCGTTGTTTTATTTCATATATTTTCTCTCTCCTTCGCTGTCCGAAGAACACATGATGTAACTATACAGGTTACCGACACGGATTTATTATATTCCTAATTGCGATGATGGCTATCGTTTTTCGTTACTGTGGTTCGAATTTACCTTTGTTCCAGCTGATTCTTGTACAATTATGCAGTGGGTCTGAGCCACACGCGTAGGCATAATATGTATGAATTTCACTGCTGCAGCTGTCGTGTACAAAATATAAATGTTGAATTTTTGTCTTTCTTATTTTTTCACTTATACGTTATAATTTATCATGGTTAAACACGTAGATGAATAATATATATATATATATATACAATATATTATGTCTTGCTGAATTTTACATATAAAAAAAAAAATAAATAAAAATGTCTCCAACGCAGTTATTCGCGTGATCTAGGCAATGTCCCGCACGGAGATCTATTGAATGTCAAAATTATAATAAAAAATTCATGAATGTTTATCGTTAAGCGTTTTGCCCCTGCACTTCCGCACGTTTTCGCGGAAAGAAATAATACTTTATTATAGTATACAAGTGTTTACGAACAAATAATTAAAATAAAAGTACAAAAAGACAACAATATTTATAATAAGTTTGAGTGTTCCACGGCTGCTGTGGATATCATGTTACATCATTTATAACATAAAATAATATTATAGGCACTCACTGTAATCAGTATGGCTTGATAAAGTTATATTCTATTAACTACATCTTTCCGGTTTAATAATATGGGTTGGATACTCTCATTTGATATTTATACCGTTTACGTTGTGCTACTGTTTTGTTAAACCTTAATATTATCATTATTATTAGTAATACGATACGGTTTTTATAGGAAAAGAATTATTACCCTTGGTCTCCTTTATTACATTATAAGTATTATTTTTTTTTTATTTGTGAAAATAAATCTATATGTATTTCACTAGTGATAGAACGAGGATTTATTTAAATATACTTTTGTATTTTTTGAAATTAAAATGCAGATTTAAACATTATAGTTAAGCTACAGTTGGAGAGAAAAAATATTATTATTACATAAAGTAGTTGAAACAGTGTATTATTTGTATTTACGATTGAAAGAAAATCAAATATCATATTAGGATGTGTACTGCTATTCTATTTATTATTACATTTTATAAACAAAGGTATGCGTGTGCTGCATACTCTCCGTTTTTCTCACAAAGCAACTATATGGTCATTAGCTTATGCTATTATATATTATAAATATTGTTATTTTTTTTTTTTGTTTTTTCATTATAATGTATTCGCACGTACACATAAATTAATGCACAATGTCTAACCTATAGAAATACTTGTGTGGTGTAGAAAAAAAAACCGTTCTAAAGTGAAGAAGATCTTCTAAAAGACTTATTAGGTATACATACCTACATGTACGCATGTATATATTATATATATTTACTATATACGGAGTGATGCATACGTGTAGGTAGACGTAGGTTGAAATAATTATATTACCGACTGAAAGTCGTTTTGTGGATACATATGCGCGTACAAAATGTCGAAAATTCCGAAAATTGCCTTGGGAAATCGATAAAAATTGATTAATATACGGTATTCGCCCGTATTATATAATAAAAAATAGAACACGGATATTCGGTTGGGTATTGCGCACTAGATACTGTTCTATATAGTATAGCTGCGTAATTATGTCGTAAAATTTAAACGCGAATCTATACATCTTGCGGTCGATATATTTTCCTATGAAATCTATTCGGATATAATATAGTCTCCATTACATTATGTATACCTACGAGAGGCGTGACACAGGAATTATAAGAGAAAAATATGCACATGACCTTATATACAGAGATCATTCGCGCGTACATTATATAGTACGCATATATATATTAGCTATTAACAGTACATACACGGAAGATGTCACACGTCGTCATGTGTGGTGACATTTACAGACTTCACGTCTGCAGATGTACCGTTTAATATTACGATACATAATATATACATACCTATTCGTATGACGACGACTTGTGTGTCAAATAAATAATGCATAGTGTACGCATTACTATACGCACACACAACTGACGCCTACACGTAATCACACACTCTAAGCATGCGAAAAAAAAAAAGATAAAATAATTACACACGCGCACGCATATTATATTGTAATAATCTATTCGAGTAATGTACTCGTATGTTTTAAAATTCGTCGAGGTAAAAGTATATTAAATCTATAATAATATTATTGCCTCTGTGTATATTAGTATGCTGATGGGAATGTGTGTGCAGTGTTTTTGCGTCGTTCTGTTGTTTGAAAGATATCGAAATGTGATGACTTGACTTCTAAAAACTTTTTCGCGCGTTACAAACATTCTGCTGACAATTCTGCGTGCAGTGTGTAATAGGTACATCATATTATGTTTGTACACGCCTATTTGTACTACGCGTCACTGCGAAAAATTATAGCGACATAAAAAACATGAAAATCTTAAAAAAAAAAAATTAAAAACAATACCTATAGTTAGGATTAGATTGGAAATATTTTTCGTCGCCTTATATGCCGCGCGATTTAATCGTCTTTAATATTACACGCGCACTACGCAACATAATGTATTTATTATATAATGTGCAGTATACATATGATTTAATTATGACGCGGGATGCTGCGCTTTTAATGTTCACCGAAAGCGTGATTATAATATAAGCGTGGATTTCATCCAAGTTCGACCCTACAATGTATATGTATGTATAATCATTATTGCTGTACGACTATAAGGACGCCGAACACACGCATAATATTTGCACAACTATTTTATTTCACCCTTTAGCACGAAAACATGTTCACGGTACATGAATATATACAGGTATATACGTCGTGCACGTATACATATATGTATCTACGCCATTTGTACAGTGCACATAATAATAATAATAATAATAATAATAATAATATTTTGTGAATTCGATTTTCATGCGTTCGTCGGCAATTCTCGCAAAACCTTTTAAACGAACGGGAATATAACGTAAATACATGAAATAATAATATACACGTAATAAATATTGTTTCCGCGCGAACTTTGAGTGCACGCGGGTGTAACTGTATGTGTGCACACATGCAAACGGATGGTTCACATAAATATTCCAACGCGTAGAAACCCGTGAACTCGAAGTTTGAAAATTATTTTTAAAAATTACCATCATAATATCGTCCCGTCCGCAGAGAGAATGATTTTGCTGTGACCATTCCGGTGTATACATTATACTTTATATTCTTTAGCCGCCGTATAATAACCTCTATACAATGTATTCTAAACGATCGTAGTTTTAATAATAAAAAATAAAAAGAATGTCATCTAAGTTTGTACTACTTTCATACCTGTATATAATAGAAACATTATACTTATCTTATATACATATCTCTATATAATTTAATAGATCTGATGATTGCCTCCGTAAAAGCATATTTACTATTTAATACGACTACCGTTATCAATAGCAATGACCTTATTATCTACCCACTGACCGTTGCTAATCTTTTATGCTTTGTATAATAGTTTAATATATTGCAGGGGTGGCCAACTTGCGGCTCTCGTCACAGTCGCATGCGGCTCACGTCTTACACAACAATACCAAAATGTACATAATATTATTATTTTTATGAATTTTAATTTTTTCGGTTTAAAATCAAAACAAAATATACCGAACTAATTTGTAATTCCATATGTTCATCGGCTATATAAGCAATCTTTAATTACTTAAATAGAATTTTTAAAATCAGAAAGTATAAACATTTTGGCTGTTGATATAATTATTGTATTTATCCATGTGGCTCGTGAACATATTCATGTTGGCCACCCCTGGTGTATAGTTTATATAGATTATACTTTTTATTGATTTTTTTCCCGTAAAAATATATTCTATTACGTATTCCGAAGTTCATAGTACAATATTCTAAAAACCAATAGTGATATTATATTATTGTAGTTGAGATCCTCTATGTACGGAACATATTAATATTTATATGTCACAATTGCATTTATTTTTCGCATTCCATCGTTGTTTGTATACATTCTCGGTGAATGAATAAAATATAGGCCTACTTCGCAGAGCAAGGAAGAGAGGGGAAGACCGTCACACGGGTAACTGCAGGCGTCTGGGGCTAGGTTTTTATTAAATCTCTCTCGTGATTAGTCCTCGAATTTGAATCGCAAACGCAAACAGATATCAAATATCATCTTAGCGAATCTCAAACATGCTACACTACAATTACCTATGTAGGTTAGTTTGTAATACGTGTCAAAAAAATATGCTATATATGTGTACGACGTGAAGGGTTCCGCCACCGGTGATGCTCGTTCGCGAAAATCCTGTGCGAATCGTTATTCGCTCGTACAAATACACAAACATATACACCGGCACACATATAGTATTTTGTTCTATACACATAGCACTGTATTATTAATCATCAATCGGACGCGGGCGACGCGTCAATCATTTAAATCGATTTTTAAACAGATAGGTACGTAGTATTATATGCACATAATATACGTGGCTGTGCAGCGTGTACGGTAAAAATTATATATTCGTAGCGGTCAGTACAATAATATTATTGGTATAATGCGTACGGTGGATAGTTCAGTAGGAAATATTATAATTTAAGTCGTCAAAAATTAATTTATAATGATTCGGTTTTGAAACCAGTTTATATACCGAAGTTTAATTACCGTGGCCCTCGTGCTCGGCCGGTGCTAATCATCGTACCTATATAATATATATATATATATATATATATATATATATATATATATATTCACAGTCATTTTTCGTCTTTCAATTTTCATTGCTATGTAATTAATCGAAAACGTTGAGAAATCGAAATATAATATGATTCCATTAATGCGTTCGAATGTCCTATCTCTTCTACAACATCCGCAACGTTGATCCATTAATATCATTATCGAAGAATATAATTTTAAAATGTATTCGTATAGTATCCACGGTATACAATATTATTATGTGTACGCCTTTCCGGTACTAAATACAGCTACAGCAAAAGTAAAATAATATCATGACGTGTTTAATTAATAATTTTAACCGTCGAATCTTGTTATATCCTTCATCACTTTTAATCGAACTCATTGCGTCCGAATAGTGAGATAAAATGGTATAATATCGTAGAACAATATGTCTGTACAAACAATATTTGATTATTACCTATATTTTATTTTTAATTATATTGTTTTGTATTGACAAACGATAAATATTTTTATAATAAAAAATAAAATAATATTGTGCTACTTCGCCACTTACTAACTGTTGTGCACGTTATTCGTATAACGAATGGCGTATATTATTTTGTAATGTGTAAAATTATAACGATTAGAGTTATCAATAGCGACGGGCTTAGAACAACATAAGTACGGTTTTTAAATATGTTCGCAAAAAAAAAATAAAAATAATCGTGTGTACGTGGACACAAATACACAAAAACACAGATTATGGTAAAACGAATTAATTTCTAATAATTTTTCCACCTAGAATCCAAAAACGGCGTCCGATCAGTTTAAACATTAATCACGACCGCGGGAAAAACGATCCCCACCGGCACAATCCGGTGTAACTAATTTGCAAAAATTCAATTTCGGTAGATCCTCGTAGGCCTAAGGGTGATGTTACGCGTATACGACCTTCCCGTATTTGTGTACAATATCGCACGATGACCAAACATATCCTCCCTTAAGCTTACGCTCTAAACGTGCGACCACACGCGTACACAACTGTTATCCTCAAAACACGTGGCTCACGTACAAACCGCGGTATACGTACGAAATCATAATATTTTAATATATTCACGCAATCTCGCAATATGTATACTTACGCGTTTTATGATCCGAATTAATATAGTTATAATATTCATATACATGTATATTGTATGTAGTCAGTGCCGGATTTAAGAAAGGCCTATGAGACCCAAGCCCCGGGACCCCACAAAATTTCATCTCTGTAAATTTATTTATTTTATTGTAATTGGTATTATTTTATTATTAAAACCAAACGAAAGTGAGATCCTACAATATAAGTCCGTTATGTCTACGACATTAGTATTAGATTTCTTCGTACATTTTAATTACTTTTTAAAAATCCGTTTTTAAATTTTTGAAAAAAATATTTTAGTTTATCTTTTTATTTTAAAAATACTTAGTAAATAATTAGTCATTTTCTCGAACAATTGTCCTATAGTTTTCAATAACTGTCTTCAGTCATGATTCATTAGATAGCTGGCCTGACTCTGGGCCTTCTACAGTCCTGAATCTAACCTTATGTAACCTAACCTAACCTAACCAGTAACCTGAACCCTGAACCCTGAACCCGGCATTGTGTACACAGTAGATTCTATCCATTATTCAAAAAGGTTTACCGTGGCGATGTCATAGACGTATCTAATATCATTGATTACAAATACTATCATTTATAATCAATGATCATATGTGTATACCTATTATTCACGTATAAGTCGTACGTACATACTATTAAATTAACATTCGTTCTTGTTTGTTTACCAGCATTCCGGATGGCGAAAACTGAGGAATATTGTTCAGTGGACGCCGTTTTTTCAAACCTACAAAAAACAGAGGTACCCGTGGGTGCAACTAGCCGGACACCAAGGTACGTTTTATAAGACATACATATAATCTGCAAATAAAACATAATTATATTATTATACGCACGACTCTTTGGCAAATTTCTATGTATTTGTTAATAGCCCTGCATAACCACCCTCATATACATCCCATATACATCCCTCCTCATTCGTGGAATTTTACCGTCGATATTATATATAATATGTATTAACCAATATTTGTAATTATATAACGTGCAGATGTTGCCGAAATCGTGTTTATAATAATTCTGTGATGAAAAACATAAACGTACGTGCTTGCGTATTGAATTTATTATATTTTTAGTAGTCATAAAAATAGATTTTCCGTCAATCCTACTGTATAGTATACGATACAAAACTACAAACCAATCGAAACACATATTATATCCATATTATAACAGTATTTGGCGTTACATCTAGGTTTTGATAATTTCAATCGAATATTATTATGCACATAATATTCTAGATTCTCCGTATAATATAGTTGACCCGTTTTCAATTGTTGTTTTGCCATTATTACGACGATCTTTAACACCAAGTACCATATTAGTTTCTACTTGATTCGGGTTATTATGCACAAATGTGCCTATTTCGACGCTTATACATCGTACAACTATAGTGAACATATTTTAACGTAGAAATTTCCCAAGCATAATATATGTATATAATACCCACGAGTGATATCGTCTCTAGTAAAAAATATAGTTTTTACCGGTTTTTCGTGGGGTGTTGTTACGCTCTTGCGAATTTGCTTTTAGCAAACGATATTTATACAAACAGTGATAACAACTACGTGCAAACGAACTGCTATTACATGAATGTATAAAATTCTTTAAGCCAACATGCAGTCGTTCGTTTTAAAAGCTACACGTACAAACGAGCTTGCGATAGATATGCCATGGCGATATGGAAATGAACTGCAATCATTGAGACTGATCGATTAATCCCGTACAAAAGTGTGAACCGGACACGCGGACAGTCGTCGTTGTCGTCGTCAATCTCAAATTAAATACTATTGCAATTTGCACAATCGTGTTTTTGTTAACGAACCGTTTCAGTGATTCTCAATCGACATTCTGTCGCAACTGTACCTTTTTATTATGCACACGTAGTATATCGTGCAATCACCGCGAATAACACCTATCGTCCATTAATAATAATAATACTGTCCGCGATGCATACCAGTGTGTCTGTCGGTTTTCTAATTTTTATCGTGGTTTTGTTTTTTTTTTTAAAAACTATGACGTAATGCCCGTATGATATGGTACATAATATATGTATGTATATTGTATGTATGTATATATATGTACCTATATTATCATAAATGTAAAATATATAATAGGCGCATATATGTACGTGCTCGTAAAATGGTTTACTTGTTTATTTTAATTACGCGCGCGCTCGAACAGTTAAATGTGCAATTCCAATGAAAATTATTTGAACTTTTCACTGTTATACCCGTACTTACTAGGTATACACGATACATTGGATTATTATTGTTTGGAGTAAAATCGTTTACTTAAAAAAAAAAATAAATAAAAAGGTATCCTTAATGGGAATCGCTCGGGGAAGTATAATTATGTTTTTAACGCTAACGATGATAACATATAAAACCTTTTATGTGGTGTTTTGAATTATTTATGTTACGATTAGCGTGAAAAAAAGTTCTTTGTCGACTTAAAAAATAAAAATGTATTGAATTATTATTTATTTTTTAACTAACCGTATTTTATGATAGGTTGTAACGATAGAATTATACGGTTTTGTTTTTCATCCATTTCAGTTTAAGGGTAAACATATATAATACGCATGCGTGCGCAGGAATGTGTTGAAAAATATTAACTTTTTGTACATCTATACATACGTACTATTTCATTTCGTTTTCGATAAAATCTACAAGGTGGCATATTCTTGCCGCCTATTGTAATTATTTAATTTACAATTGAATTATTCAATCCGTATATGTGCAGTAATATCGTTGTATAAATATTAATACATCCAAGCTTCTAAAAATAACATAACAATAATGAAAAGAAAAAAACTTAAGGTCGATGTGTATTATCTTTGATGTTATATCATATACGAGTTAAATTCATCGAGTGTTTTGAAACATCCGTGAAAAGTAGGTACTTACCTTTACGGGGTATACCGCCGAAATGCGTCATAAGATTCGTATAAGTTATCGAACAAATATCGATAATAATAAATCGACACGAATCGAAAACGAAATAAAATTATTCTTTGCAACGTTTCTTAACATCTCGCTGTTAATTCGATGTGTCAATGCCACATTTCCATATCATGTCCGACGAGTATAATAAACATTGAATAATTAAAATATTAAATAACATTATTGGTACATATACAGGATGTCTCTCGAGAATTTATACAAATTGTAGTAGGTATCTCTTATTCAATAAGTACCTTCATATTATTATATTGTAGTAAAGAAATGTAATGTTTATTAAATTGGTTTACGATGAATCGTAATTTTTGTTATTTTTTTTCGACTAAGCAAAAAAAAACCAAAACCATAGAATATTTCGATATCCTCATCAACGTATAGAAGATATCGACACAATACTAAATCCTCATAAAACACTACGCCCTGTATACGTATACCTGAAGTTATTGTTTGCGTATTTATTTTGAATATATTATATTATCATCCATACAACAATATATTTTAATGTACGTACCTACTGCCATTGTTATAAATATTTAAGTGTTTTTTGCGCAGTTTTTATTCGAGTTGAAATAATATTGAAGTACGATAGACATCGTATGTCGCTTTTTGCTTTTTTTTATACTTATAAATTATTGAATTCTTTTAGAAATTCGTTCTTCATTTCGTATAAAAAACAGTATAAATAACACTATATAGGTATCTCGTATATATTATATTTCATATTTTCACTGTCCGATCGAATTAATACTTACCAGTTCACCAATATTATCATGATGGTGTCGGACGTCATCGATAACGTTGCGATATATTATATTTACCTCGGACAATTATATATTATTTATGTATACTTACATTTACGCGTGTTGTACATATATCTATGTAATTATATCGAAGCACTCGGACGGTTTTTTTACGCATTGAAAACGGTATTATTATGAAACACTGTAGTATTATATATCGTTATATTATGCATTATTATACTTCGTATATTCGTGTTTCCTACGCGTCCTTCCTGCCCTCGTCCGGGTGGACGGCCATAAGCGCATTCAAATGCTTCTTATTATCATCATGTATATATTATTATATATGAGTGTATTGAAATGTAATATTTCTCAATGTCAAATCGATTTATTACGAAAACAAACTGTCGGAGACACTTTAGGTGCTCCGTCGTCCTGTATATCGAGTAAATGTATACATCATAAACATTATTATATACAGTGAAACTTCCATCCAATACGAAATATCTATTCATTTAACTGTGACATTATAATATCATTGTTAACAAATTATACGTGCATGGTTTTCAATGTACAAATTTCTCAGTAAATTGTCCATGTGCGAGACTACGTTTCATGGAAGTTTCGCTGTATAATATTTTGTTAAATACCACCTATAGGTTTAATATATACGCGTCAAACACAAAATGTATATTTTACAACATCCGTCACGTCCATCGTTGCAATGTATACTACGTAGGATGTATGCATGTTCTATGCCATTCAACGCGACCTGTAACAGCATTTTGGCAAACACGTGATGCAGTTGAAATGTTCGCGATCCGAACTTCTCGGGAATTCCGAATATTAAATATAAATTATTATTCGATTTCGATAAAATGCGTAAAAATCTATCTCATATATACGTTTGTTAAAAAAAAAAAAATAACTTGCAAATTATCGCGATTTTAACATATTTATACATATTTGAACTTTATAGGCTTATAAAAAAAATTTGAGTGAAACGATCTCCGATATTTTTTAGCTACAATTAGTATAACTTATAATTAATCCTTTAATACATTTTCAAGAGTTTTGGGACAGCCAAAAAAATTTTATAGATATTTCAAAAAAAAAAACTTACAAAAATCGAAAATATAAATTGTCTATAAATAAGTCAAAATATGTCAAAATACTTTGAAAACTTAAGTATGTATAGAGAATGCCAATATAAAGATTTAGTGAAAATTTCAAGTTATTACGGTTTTTTGTTATTGAGTTAAAGAAAATTTCAAAAACCGATATCATTTGTCAGTCTAGGATTTTATATATTATATTATTATATTTTACATGTAATTTTATGTCAATATTCGCTGTTCAAATGCTTATAAAAAAAAAAATTGTGCCTATGGATTTTGATGATTTTTGAATGACAATAAAAACTACTTGTGTGGAATTTTCTATTAAATTTTCAAGTATTATGTATAAGTCAATTTTTTTTATCACAGATTATAAAAAAAAAAAGTATAAAAAATTCGAATAATTTAAATGCCTATAAGTGGCTTAAAAATCAATATAATTTTTTGAAAAAAAATATGACATACAGGAAATGCCAATCTTAACAGCTGGTAAAAATTTCAAGTTTCGGCGACTTATACTTTTTGAATTATAACAAATATTTACAATCATTTGACGATAAATCGCTATTTTATGCAATTTCATAAAAATTTAAATTTCAAACGGTCGTAAAATTTTTTCCTCTTAGTCCAGCAAACATTTTTTTAAAGATTATTGAAGAGTATCTTATAGATAACCTAGTGTTAAAATTTTGAACCTTAAGTATAAACAGAATAAATTTTATGAATTTTTATCTACAAAATAACTTGCAAATTATCGTGATTTTGACATATTTTATTCAAATTTGAGCTTTATGGGCTTATAAAAAAAGTTTGAGTGAAACAATCTCCGATATTTTTTCGTTGCGATAAGTTTAACTTATCATAAACCTCGTATTAAATTTTCAAGAGTTTTCGGCCAGCCAATTAAATTTCATAGGTGTTTTTGTCTATAAATAAGTCAAAATATGTCAAAATACTTTGAAAACTTAACCATATATAGAGAACGCCAATATAAAGATTTGGTGAAAATTTCAAGTTGTTACGGTTTTTCGTTTTTGAGTTAGAGCATTTTAAAAAAATGTATTTTGTAAAAACGTGATTTTGCATAAAATTTCCCGTTTTTTTGTAATATTTTTATCGTTTTTTTCGATTTTTTTAAAAAGTATTGAAAAAGTTGCATTTTAGACTTGCCCGAGTACAGTATACATTCACTTTTCTTTTAGAAAAGTTGCTGTTTGAGAAAATCGAAGCATTTTTACTACCAAAAATCGTGTCCTCAGGCACAAAAAAAAAATAAATGAAAAAAAAAAAAGAACGGGTGGGCCTCGCTTTGCTGTACAGTTGGGGGTGGAGTGTACCTC